>WBZZ01003268.1:157500-227500 GCA_019918135.1 Paulinella micropora
AATCTTAGACTACCTTAATAATCCGGAGTCAACGCTAAGTAGCAAATACTATCGTCTGCAGTTTAAACTTTATTAGAAGAACGCGCCAAGTCAAACAGCGGGTACGGGTTAGGCCGGACACAAGTAATGGCTCTTACGACACGCATTGCATATGCCGGCCGTACTGTCTAACCTAATTAATATATTGATAGGTCTAACACTCCCCCTGGAGCAAAGCTAATTATTAAATTAACTGCAGGTCCTATTAGCTATTCTGTGAAAGTTATAAAAACACAGACTCAAAACATATATATACTCTTAAAACTCTTACCCTCACTCTCTCCAAGAAATAATGTCGGTGGCTACCCGACTTGCTGGCAAGTGTGTATCAGTTAGACTACAAATAAGGCAGCGCCCCCCAGTATAATCACGGGGCCGCCACCGACAGGCCCCCCCCCCGGGGGGGGGGGGGGCTCGTTCCCGGGGGCAGGGAAGGGGAGAGCGCGTAGGCCGCCCCCGAGGGGGGAAAGCCGGCGCCGGCGGATGGGACGGCGGGGCCGACGGAGGGGGGACGAGAACAGTGGCCCGGGGTAAAAGGGGGGAGTTTTTGTCGTCAGTTCCGGGCTGTAGGGAGGGGGGCCGGCCTCTTAATACTCTCTACCCCAGTGGTATCCACTCGCTGATTAGTGTAGTTTTTAATGCCCGGCTTGCCCGGCCAGAGGTAGGGGGTGCTGCTGCACCTGAACAAGAACCGCTAGACCCCTTGCGGGGGGGGGGGGGGGGACAGTGGAACGGGCTCGACGGCGGCCGCTGGTACGCGCACGAGCTCGGGCCCACAGGTGAGACGACGCGAATTCGAATGCGAGGCCATATAAGCTACCGAACGTTGGCAACGGACAATCCCCTCGCCCGGCTGTTTACTGCCTCCTTTCTTAATAAGAATAAAAAACACCTCTTTCCGGTATGTGCCATGAACGATACGGTGTCTTGGGAGCCGGCCGCTTGTACACAAATGTTTGGTAGCCCTGGGTCACGATGCATGATTCCAACTGGCCTTGCAATGTCAGGGTGTGCGCACGGCCGGGAGGGGACCCGATCCAGCCGGGCGTAGTACACCCAGAAGTCTTGCGCCACCGGCAACTTGAGTGTTCCCGGTGGCAGGGCAGATTCTTAGACGTCCATCGTGCGCCACACCGCCCAATAAAAAGAACTTTCGTCTGTCTCGGGGGGCCCGCCCTCTGGCACTATCAGCCGGTACTGTTGCTGGCACACCTCGGCCGTGACCCGGCCAGTCACCAGCAGTGGCGGCAGGGCACGCCGGAGGTACCGCACCGTCTGGTCCTGGTGCATGTCCCGCCAGGACCCCAGGCACTCGAGATCCACGACTGACTGGTCCCCGGAGTCCCGGCCCCAGTCTTCGAGCAGCCTGGCCACGGGCGTGCCGGCGCACATGCTGGCCCGGCCGGCCTGGTCGACCAGGCTCGCGCGCACCAAGAACTCTCCCCCACCACCCCCGCCTGGTTCGCCTGGAGCGCCGCTCAGCGCCGCGGGGCCCGGCGCGTAGAGCGCCGTGGTGCTGACATAGCCCAGGGCACACTGACCTTGGGGGCTACAGCCGAGCGTACTGTTTTCGCGTGTGTGGGCCAGCGCACGGAGCTCGCCCGACAGCCTGGACTTGAGCTCGGGGCGGGGCAGGCGCCAGCGCTTGACGAGTGCCGTCTGCGGGTAATCCTTGCGCCGGCAGTACAAGTGCTGGCTGCCTAGGGCCAGGCTCGTCCCGTCCAGCAGCAGTATGGGCAGGGGCGCGCTGGCGCACGGCAGCCCCTGCTGCTGCCGGACGCTGGCTTGTTGCTTCCGCTGCTCGACAATCGCCCGGTGCGCCTCGCCGGGGCTGAGGGCCGCGGGACTGGCCCCCGGGGCCCGCGCCCGCGCCCGGGCCGCCGCCCGCCGGGGGTCCAGCCAGCCACGGGGCACCAGCAAGCAATAGACATGCGACTGCTGGCCAGGGGGCAGATCCTCTGTCCCGCCCGGGGAGTCTCCCAGGCGAGCCTCCTCCCGCGTTGGGGCAGCCCGCGCCCACCCGAAGCTCACGAAACCGACCGCCAGCACGGCCTCGTAGTAGTGCAGGGCACAGACGCGGACGGCCGCGAGGGTAAATGGCAGCACGTTGATCTCGTCTACTGTCAGCGAGGCCAGCCAAAACTAAAAGAGGTAAAACTGTTGCAGGCACGTCAGGTTGAGGCCGTCGCAGTCATCGCAGCGCCGGGCCAAGTCCCGCCCCCCCGGCACGTCGAGTGTCGAGCGGACTTGGTCGCGCAACCTGCACCGGTGCCCCTGGCCCGGCATGGCCGGGCACACGTCCAGCCGGTCCTCTAGGTACCACTGCGTACGGCTAAGCCAACCGACTACTTCGCACACGACCTCGGCCACCAGCGCCAGCCAGGCCACCACGGGCCGGCCGCGGCTGAGCTGCCGGAGCAGCCCGGCGGGGCCGCCGGAAGAAGTCCCCGCCGCGTGCAGGACGCGCTCGTCGTCCAGGCCCAGGCGGTGCATAGCCCAGCGGCACTGCCAGCCCCAGTGCGCCGCCCAGGCTCCCGGGAGGTCCCGGCGGCCAGCCAGCCCGTCAAAGAAGGCTCGCCAGGCCCCCTCGTTCGCCCTGTTCGCCGGGTAGCGACGGTGGTCGTACGCCGTGCCGTGCTCGCACGGGACAAGCTCGGCCACCGCCTCGCGCACCCGGCACAGCTCCAGGTACACGGAGAGTCCCCCGGGCGTGTTCTCCGACAGCGGGCCGTCGAACCACGACAGGTTGTTGGGCCTTTCGTGGGCGTGGCTGTAGCGCACCGCCGGGTTGCGCGTCGCGAAGCTCGATTGCGCGCTAAACCCGAACAGCGCATCCCGTAGCGGAGACAAGTTCCGGTAGCCACCCTCAGCGCACGAGGGCAAAAAAGCGCCCTCGGGCTCTAACCGGAAGGCCTCACGGTCGCAATAGGCAGCCCAGCCCTGGGTCCGAGGTGGAAACCAGGCACAGGTGTCCAGGCACGTCAGGCCCAGCTGCGGGGGCGCGCCGGGCTTCGGATGCGCGACGCTCCGGATGTCCACGGCCCCGAACACGCTTACCCAAACGGGCAGATCGTTGACCACTTGGGCGGCGGCCGGTACACTCCAGCTCAGCGTGTAGCTCCCGTCAGCCCCTGCCAGCCCCTCGTCGTCGGGCTTCAACTGCACCCGGCGGAAGGACTCGGCCGGGGGCACACGCCAGCCCCGCGGGGCCTGCAGCAGACAGAACTGCTCGTCGTAGCACCTGGCCGGGTGCCGCAGGGTCAGGCGGCACGAGAGCAGCCGCGGGTCGGCGGCCGCCATGGTCAACCGCCCCACTGGCTCGTTCCTCCTCGCCCCTTTAGCGCCCAGGCCCCAGCCCGGGCCGTTGCGCGCGGGAGGGCCCACCGTGGGGGGGGGGGGGGGGTGGTATCACGCGCCCCCGCCCCCCCCCCCTCCCCCACGGGGCGCTCCCTCCTCCCCACCCTCTCCCCTCCACCGCCCCCCCCCCCCGGCCCCACTCGGGTGTGGCCACCCGTGCATCGCCGCGCTCCTTTCCCCCGGCACCGGCCCCCCTGCGCCGGGCCCCGCACCGCGGCCCACTTTCTTCTGGTGCCTTTCTTCCCGCGCCCGCGCGTGGCGCCCCAGCGCCGCGACCGCCGGGCCTGGACGGGCTGCTCTACCTGTCAGCAGCGGTGGCGGCACAGGGCGTGTTTGCACTGGGCCTGGGAGCGCCTCATCATCGCCACCCGCGCACCGTGCGTTTGGAAATCACCGGACTGCAACCGGCGGACCCCTTGTTCGTTCACCCACGGGGCAAAGAGGGGGCGTAGGCCGCACCGCGAGGGGAAGGCCGGCCCCGGGTGGAGCTGGGGGGGGGGGGGGGGGGGAGGCGGCGCCATCAGGGACCTCCCGCGGGCCCCGCACGGCCAGGCATATTAATACCCTACCCAGTGGTCTGTACTCGCTTTTTAGTGTAGTTCGATCCCCAGTAAAGCCCCTCTTGTTTTCTTCTTCTAGTTGGAGAAGGGTCCGCGGTGAGAGGGGGGAAGAAAGGGTGCTACCAGCGAGGTGTTACTGCGTCAGCAGCGCAATTTCCTCCTGGAATTCCTCCTCGAGCCTGTCATGGAAAGACTCGCGCTGGTAGAGCAGGCGTGAACCGCGGGGCCCCTGCGCGAGAGTCTCGGCCGACAAACCCGTTAGGGCGTGCACAGCCAACGTGCAGCCCAGCACCGGGTACGACGTCAGACGTGGCACCGTGAGAGACACCAGCGTGGCAGTGCACAGCAAGCCGGCCGCACACCAGGCCCGGCGCTTGTCTGCACGTCGGCTGTGCACCACCAACACCAGCGGCGCCAGCGACAACACGCACAGGGCCAGCCACAGCCGTGGCTGGCCCTGCCCTAGCCACGCGATTGCGCCGAGGGCCGCCACCGCCACCAGCCACCACGCGCCCACCACGTGAGTGCGGCGCCCGAACAACCAGCCGCCCGTACTGTGTTCCAGGCTCCGCAGCAGCTTCATCGTCGACAACATTAGCGGCGAACAATGGTACCAGTCATCCAAAATCGTGTACAGTTGCCAGGCGTCTTGTGCCGACCAGCCAGCCCGGTGGATGAACCGCAGGGCGGGGTCGCGGGCCCCCTGCCAGTCCTCGGGGTCCAGATAGAGCTCCGTCGCCTCTATTAGCGCCACGAACCACTGGAACGTAGCGGGGGCGAACTCTTCCGACACGACGAGCATCCCGGTTGTCCCGGGCAGCGACGGGACACAAGCCGCGAGGGCTGGTCTGACCAGCGCCACGCCGCCGCACCCGAGGCGGACAGGGACTAGCGACGTGGCCCGGGGCGCTCTCAGCGGGCGATCGCCGACGATGGCGCGGCGGCGCCTCGCGTACGCCGCCGGCAGAGACACAACTCCCACGCACGCGCAGCAGGACAAGACCACGGCCGCCGCCGTGACGCACACAAACTCCCGGTCGTACGTCCTACTGAGGTCGGCCCCGAGCTGCCAACACCCGGTGCTCAGCAACGTCGTGGCCAGCACGTCGCCTGCCCGGGGCCGCGGCTCGCGGTCCGTCCAGAACAACTCCCGCTGGCTGCAGTTGGGCTCGTCGTCGTCCACCCGGAGCGGCCTCCACTAGCCCCAATTCTCACGCACGGCCAACTGCGTGCGGCCCGGGCAAACATCGGCGGGCTGACCCGCCGGTCAGCGGGCTGCTTCTCTCAAGGTCGCTCTATTAAGGGCTGCGCGAGCACTACGAGCGTGTACAGTGGCACGGACGTCGGTAGCACCGGCTGCCCTGGCACGCACGGATAGTCACTGTCTGCCAGCCCGCGACGACGACGGCGCCCAATGAAGCCGCAGCCCGGAATAGAGGGATCCGGCGGTGGGGCCCAGGCACGGCAACAGCTGTAGTTAGTCGGCGGCGCCAGGCTGGCCTGCGTGACGTTGACGTACACGGAACGATCGACTACCGTCAGCTCGTGCCGCAGTTGGTCCACGAGCGGGAACAGGAAGCCGAAGCCCCAGATGACGGCCACGCACACAAAGAACAAACGGCAGAGCCAATGGGGGCCCTCGGGGTCGCACATGCCTTTTTTTGTGCGCAGGACAGCGGCCAAGGCAGGGGAAGGGGAAGGGCGCGGGGAGGCGGCCCCCCGGCAGCCACGAGGCGGCGGGCCGGGGAGGGGCAAGGGGCAGTAGCCCAGGGGCAGGCTAGCCCCCCCCCCCCCGGCCCCGCCCACACCCTCCCACCCCCTACTTCGTCGCCCCCCCCCCCCTGCTCCTGGCACCCGGCGGCCGGAGGGTGCTGCGCTCGGAGCGCCCGCTGCAAGCGGAGTGGCTAGTACAAAATTTAGAAGGACGCAGATTCAGGCTAGTACAAAAGAACAACACACACACACACACACGTACACACACACATTCGCCAACACATACACGCAAGCGCGCACACACACAAACCCCCCCCCCCCCAGAAAAGCAGAGCGCAGGGCGGGGGGGAGGCGAGGGGGGGGAGAAAGCGGGGTAGGCGTGAATTTCTTTTTCTCTGCACACCCCACCTCTCCACTTCGGTCCCTAGTTGGAGGGGGGAGGGGAAACCGGCGTCGTAGCCAATTTAGACCCGGCTTTGTTGTGTTAGCGAATTAGATCTCTTCTCCTCGCTGCAGCGCTGTTTGCTCGCTTTACTCTCTCGGGGCTTCGGACTAGTTACGCTAGAACATGTCTTCCTCGCTCTCCCTGGCAAACCCCCGTGGCGTGACGCCCGGCCCCTGCAACCTGCTGGCATATAGCCGGAACAATGGACCCGCGGGATGGCAGTGCTCCGGCTGCAGTGGCTGGAAGAGCTTTGCGTGGTCAGGCCTGGCCACAGTGCTCCGGGCCTGCTTAAAGTCGGCCCAGGCCTGAGGGCACATGATCAGGGCCTGCCACATGAAAGCCACCAACAACAGCCAAGGGTGAGGGATGCGTCTGACGAACCACAGATCTTGGCGGCGGCCGCTGTAACTGACCATGAGCGCTCTGGCAAGCGAGATCAGTGCGCATGTAGTCTCCAGCATCTGATCGCTAGGGGGGTAAGACGGCGTGCCCTGCTGTGCGCTGTGCAACCTAACAGCCCGGCCGCCGCTCACGCTCTCGAAGGCGTTGCTCACCGCTAGGTTAAGGGGATCAGTCATATCCGGCGGCACTGGGTAAGATTTACCGTTGGGATCGTACACGTACAAATCCAGGTAGTCTTTCGACTCCTCCTTGAATAAGACCAGGGTGTGTCCGAGGATACGCGACGTGCAGTCGGCCGGCGCTCCCTGGTGCAACATAAAGGTGTTATGACGCTTGAGCTCCTGTCGGCTGACGCCAACAGTGAGACGATCGCGTGGTAACCACTTGAGCTCCCGGGGGCACAGCCGCTCGAAAGGCTTTACTCCACTGGCCAGCGTGAAGGTGGGCAAGGAAGTTAGTAAGAGGTTCCCGTAGGCGCCGTGCCAACCACTGTTGTAGTCCGTCAGAGTTTGCACGCCAAGCCAGAGGGAGCCCTCGCGGTAACCCGGGTTGCGGCGCCAGTCCCAGTAGCTCCCGGCCTCGTGTACGCTGCGCAGCCACCAGCCCAGCACCCAGACGTCCTCGTCGTGGAACTGGATCTTGGTGTCCCAGCCCAGCACCACGGGCCAGCGCGGCGGGGGCTGGGGCAGCTTGGCGTCTAGCACGGGCGGGCCATCCAACACCTTGCACCCGTAGAACTCGACCCCCGTGCGCGCCGCCGCGTAGCCCCAGGCCCGAGCGAAGCGCGTGTTGAGCGGGCCGTAGTGGGCAACCGTGCGCGACCAGCGCGCGAGTAGTGCATCCTGCACGCGTCGGGAGTAAACCCGGACCAGCATTTCATAGAGGCGCGGGTGCTCCTGCAGCCCCGCGGCGGGCACATACAAGTCTGGCCTTCGATAGACCACTCCGGTCAGGCCGAAGCTTGTGTTTTGCACCAAACTTTGCACCACCATATTCGTGTCCCAGTCCTGGCTGGGCTGCAGGGCCTGGCATAGCGCCTGCTGGAATGCCGCGAGCACGGTGTACAAGGGCACGGGCTCGGCGCGCGCACTGGCTTGCGCCCCATACCAAGCCAGCAAACCCTTCGCCCTCGGGTCGGTAGAGCGTTGGCATACCTCCAGCAGGGCCTGCGGCGCCGGCCGCGCCAGCGAGCACAGCGGATCGCTCTCCCAGAGCTGGGGGAAGACGTCATGCCTAGCGACTAAGGTATTGGCGCAGAGCCGCCGTCGGGCGCCGAGGTCGACGCGAAACCACGGCGAGCGCCCCGCGCAGTACCGTAGTGCCTGTCGTAGATACTCCTGCTCTGCGACGGTGGGTGACCAGGGGTATTGCTCCAGGAGAGACACCAAGCTCTTGGCTTCACGGGCTGGACTTTCTGGCGGGGCTTGACATTCTGGCTCCCGGAATCCCTGGAGGTACATTAGCAGGGCACGTACGGCTTGTGTCATGGTCCTGTCCCCCGCGGCCGCCCAGCCGCTGTCCGGAACGAGAGGTTGGTAACAGGCGCTGTCTTGTACCCAATGCGGGATGCACCAGGACCACACGTTCCGACGCCGCTTCTTCTACTAGCCGCCAGCGCCATTCGGGCCAATGCAGCGTGCGGCACAGCTTAGCTGGCGCTTCCGAATGTACAAACTCGCGACGCGCACGCAGATCCTTCAACTGGCAGAGTCTGGAATTCTTTTTCCTGTGCTTGGCATACTGTTGGATTGCAGTGGCAGACTGCGCACTGTGACATCGGCGGAGGAGGGAGGACAGTAGAAATCCCCAAGTCTTACAGAAGTAAGGCAGGGCCGAGCTCAGGTTCCTCATGCTCAACAAAGCAAACTTAGCTCCCCTCCCCTTCCCCAAGACGTCTCTCGCCCCCCCCCCCCCGGCCCCGCCCACACCCTCCCGCCCCCTACTCCGTCGCCCCCCCCCCCCTCCCCTGCTCCTGGCACCCGGCGACCAGAGGGTGCTGCGCTCGGAGCGCCCGCTGCCAGCGAATTCACTACCTTTCCCCTCCTCCACGTGCGTCGCGTCAAAGCGCCGCGACCGCCGGGCATGGACGGGCTGCTGTACCTGTCAGCCGCGGTGGCGGCGCAGGGCGTGTTTGCACTGGGCCTGGCCTGCATGCTGGGCTTGTTGCTCCGCCCGTGGCCGGCCGGCGCGGCCCCCGGCCGGCGGCGTACCTCGTGCCCCGCAACTGCGCCTGGGGCGCCGCCCACCTGGTGTACCTGCTGGGTGGTGGCGGGGGCCCCACGAGATTCCTCCCGGCCTTGGCCTGGCCCCTCTGGACCGAAGGCTTGGTGTCCCTGCCGTTGGTCCTGATCCCGACGCAGGGCCGGCGGCTCGGCCGGTGGGCCCTGGCCGGCCACGGTGTGTTGCTCGCGGCCGCCGTCTACTCCGGCCGGGCCTGGCCCGCCGAGGCCGCGGTGGCCGTCTACCAGCTGTACAACGGCTGGGTCCTGTCCCGCACGGGGCAGGGGCTGCGCCGGCGCCTGTGCCAGGCCCAGGTGTGCTCCCCTACCCGGCCGGCGCACTGCGCCGGGCGCGGCGCGTACGTGGCCGCGCAGCTGCGGCTGATGTGCCGGGCTTACCGGGCCAGCCTGGGCCTGTACCTGGGTTATTTAGGCGCCTGGCTAGCGCTGCTGCCCGCGTTGTGGCCCGGGCGCCGGGCGCAGGCGTGGAGGGCCATAGCAGTCACAGAGCTGGCGGTCCTGCTGGCCCTGCTAGAACTGCTGCTCAGCGTCGGGCAGCTGTGGCACTACCACTCGGCCCTGGCCGCGGCCAGGCGCGCCCGGGCCTCCTCGCGGGCCGCGGTGCTGGCCGGCGGGTACGGACTGACCGGGGCGGCCGGCAGGGTGTGGTAGCTAGGTTGTTTATTGAGAGGCCCACGAACAGAAGGGGGGAGACGGCGCGGGGTGGGCGGCACGGGGACACCGCGAGAGGCCGCCAGGGGGTGCGGGAGGGGGGAGGAGGCCGGCCCCCCGGGGGGGCGCTAGTCGGCCCCGCAGCCGGGCTGCGGGAGCCACCCGGCGGAGGTCTGCCCGCGCAGTGATTGGAGCGCCAGCAGGGTCAGGGCCGTCTTGCTGAGCAGGCTCAGCGCACAGTAGCCCAGCTCCGCGGTCAGGTGTCCGGTGACGAGCTGCGCGCAGCGCTGCCGGTACAAGTAGCAGCCGCACAACATCTCCCAGCCATCAAAGGAAACAAAAAGGACTGTCTGGAGAATCACAGCCAGCCGGATCCACTTTTGCACCTCGTGTGGCAGCGACCGTTGCACGCCCTGGGCCGCCGCCCACACCGGGAGCAGCGCTAGCACACACAGGAGCCAGGAGCAGGCCCAACAGAACAGCGTGAGGTGCGTCAGGTGCACCGGCAAGGACCCCGGCATCCGGAACTGCTGGTGCTGAACGCCCGTGGTCGAGCACGCGAACGCTTCTGCCCGGCGCGGCCGCCACCTCAGGTCCCAATAAGGGAGGGCTCGTGCCTCCGACCCGCCCGGCCATGCCAACAACTTGTCTTGTTCCCCGCCGCCGCCGGGCGGTGTGTCTGGCTCTGCCGACGACGCTGGCTCCTCCTCCTCCCCCGCCGTCCTCGCCTGTACCCGGCTGGTGCTTACGGCGGCCCGGTCCCACGCCAGGCGAGGGACCAAGCCCCCAATCAAGACCATGAGGTGACAGCAGGCACAAGAAGTGACCAGCTGGGGCCACGAACGCTCGCCCGCCAGTAGCAGCAGCTGCAGCACCATCAACGGGGCGGTGACTGCGTACTCCAGCCAACGGCAGACCTCGGAACCCAGGCAGAGCCTAGCGGGCAGTGCGCTGGTGGTCCACCCCGGCCGCCGACACAGGACTACCACCGTCTGCATGGTGTGGCCCAGTGCCGTCAGGAGGTGGAACCAAATGGAGAGCTGCCAGAGGGAGAGCGACGCCGAGAGGGGTCTTGGCTGCAACCGGGGCTGAGCTGCCCCGGCGGCCAGGGACACCGAGGCCACTGACAGCTGCGCGGGGGGCAGGGCCTTGGCGTAGTCCCAGGGGCCCGCCCAGAGCATACAGGCCAGCCAGAGGTGGACGGCCAGCGCCAGCGCGTTCGCGCCGGCCAGGACCGCCACCGCGCATTTGAGGTCGACGACGCGGCGGCCGAAACCCCCCATCTTTGAAGCTTGTGCGAGAGCTAGCGCTAGCGGCGCAGACTCCCTCCTCGCGCACACCCCCCTCCCCCGCCCTCCCCTCGCTCCTTCGCTCGCTCTCTCTTTCTCTCTCTTTCTCTCTCTCTCTTTCTCTCTCTTTCTCTCTCTTTCTCTCTCTTTCTCTCTCTCTCTCTCTCTCTCTTTCTCTCTTTCGTGCGCGCACTCCGCGGGCCCCGGCGGCTTTCCCCCCCTCCCCCCGCAGAGGGAGGAGGAGACGCAGAGGAGGGGGCGTGCCTCACTCTGCCGTCGCCCCCGGCGGGTGCAAGCCGCCGGGCGAGCTCCCGTCCGAGCTAGGGGCGGGGAGTGCGGGCTTGGCGTCTAGCGGCGCCCGCCGCGTTGGGTTCTCTAGCGGTATGCTGTAGCGGACCGCCGCAAAGCCCTTGTCCAAGTTAAACCAAACCCCTTGGCAAACGGGTGGCGAGTGGCGTCCAGCAGGCGGGCCGCGCTGTCGCGGCGCAAGGGCAAGCGCACGAGCCCCCCCCACTGTGCCAGGTACTGCGCGCGCGCCGTGGGGCTAAGCGAGCCGGGCCAGTTATCGGCCACCGTCATCCAGGCAGCGGCTCGCGCGAGCCCCCCCCGCCAGCGGCCGCGCCGGCCGGCGCCGGTTCGAACAAGTACAAGGGCGTGCGCTCCCGCGCCCGCAGGCTGGGAGACAGGGTGATTAGGCGTTCGGGCAGGTCGATCAGGTAGGGCGCCAGCCCGGCGGGCGAGGAGCTGTAGGCGGCGCCAAAGGGGTGGGTACTATTGGGTCCGGGGATAGTGCGCGGGTCGCCCCCACCCACGGCCCCGGCGAGCACCGTTCGGTACGAAGTCACCAGCCCGTTGGTCGGGTCGACCGAGGTGGCCCTCAGGGGGCAGGCATTGTCGAGGCAGTGCGGGTAGCCCAAAAAGTGCAGCGAGGTACGGAGCAGGGAGTCGTGCGCGTCCCGCCAGTAAGCTTGGATCACCTCGCCCTGGGCGGTGCTGATAACGCGCCCGTCCGCGCCGGCGCCGGTGCCGCCGCTCTCGGCGGCCAGCAGCAGTTCGTCGTCGGTGGGCTGTACAAAGGCCTCTGCGTTCCTCCGGCGTTGGTTCAGCAGCCAGACCTCGCTCAGATCGGGCGAAGTCACCACCCCGACCGCCACATCCTCTTGCATCTGGAACTGGACTGTGGCACGTGCATCCGGCGCCACGCCCGCGCAGTTGAGCGTAACCGAACCCCTAGCTCCCTGCAGCCCATAAGTTTGTTCGCGCCGGCCGCGTCTGGTTTCCGTGGCCACGGGCGGCGGGAGTTCGCCCTGCGCCGCGCTCTTCAGTTGCTGCCCCTGGCGCCGCATCATGGGTACGTGCGCCAGCGCGTCGTCCCAAAACTGCAGCGCGGGGTGCTGCGTGCGTTCCAGTTCTTTCAGGGCGTGCGGCGCGTACGGCACGAGCTGCGTGCGCAAGCGTAGCGCCGGGGGCGAGCACGGCGCGTGGCGGTGGACGAGGTTCAGCGTGCCTAGCGCCGAGCCGCCCGCCGTCCCCACCCACGCACGGTAGCTGGCCGGCGACACCAGGCACTCCGCCCCCAGCTGCGCCTCCAACAGCCTGGCAAAGGCCTGGGCGCGGGCGGCGGGCGAGCTCAAGCTCGAGGTCAGGTTGCTGCTGTTGCTGCTGCTGCTGCTCTGGCCGCCGGGGCCGGGCGAGAGGTTGTCGAGGACAGAGCGGCTCAGCTCGGTCAGGTACGGCCACGTCAGGTGCCGGAAAACGCGCCCGCTGCTACTAGCACTGACCCACAGTCCGAGCCAGGCGGCGCTCGGCTCCGGCACGCCCCCGGCTGCGGCCGCCGCGCCCGTTTGGTCTTGGCACAGCAGGTCCAGCGCGCCCAACAGCAAGTCACGCGCGCCCGCCGGGACCCCGGCCCTGTCCCACGACTCGTTCAGCGGCCGGCTCCTGTTGCAGTAACCCTGCCTGACCCAGTCCCACTCACCGCCCGAGCCCGGGCCCGAGCCCGAGCCCGAGCTCGCTACACAAAACTCCTCGGCTAGCGCCGTGCGGACGGCCGGCAAGCCCCACGCCTCCTCCTCGCTCCCGCACTGAGTCCAGCCCGTCTCTCCCAGCCAGGGGTCGGCGTCTTCCGCTCTTTGCAGAACCGACTGCAAGCTTAAAGTTTCGTTGTAACCCAGCAGGCTGGCAAAGGAGGCCGCGGTCCTGGCTACCCAGTGCTGGCGCTGCTCGTCTCCGCTGCCCAGCAGGACCTGCCACCGGCGCAGCAGTTTGCAAAAACAAGTCCCGTTCCCGCAGCCCCGCGGGCCCACCAAGACGACGGTCTGCAACACCGAGTCAAACGAGTACTGCTCCAGCGACAGCGGCACTAGGTTGCACTGCAGGGACGGTGCTCTAGCACGGCAGCCCCCGCTACTCCCGGGCAACGCCCCGCCACGCCCGGACCCGGGGGCGGATCGACACCCAGCGGGGGCCCTGCACGGGGAACCAGCGCGCCGCGCCGGTGGCGGGGTCAAACAGATCTACGGCGCGGCGGCCGGGGTCGAGCAGCAAGGGACTCCATCCATCGGAGATGCTGTCCTGCAAGCAGCTGAAGAGCGCGCGGACCAGGCTGGCCTTGGTCTCGGCGCGCGTGTGGATCGTTTCCAGCATCTTGGACAAGCTCCCCCAGACCGCGCTGGCGCTGACCGCTTTCTCCAGTAGGGTCTGTATGTAAATCCTGTTGCGCTCCGCCAGCAGCTCCGCGCCGTAAGCTGTGCCCTGCAGGATCTCAAGGAGGTCCTGCGCCGAGTCCACGGCAGAGTGGGCCGCCGAGGCCGCCTGGCTAACCAGCACGCTGTTGTTCGCTATCAGCTGCGCGTGCTTTTCCACCGTGCTGCTGTAAAAGTCAGAGATCTCCTGGATCCTGTCCTCCAGCGTCGTCGCGCTCGCGTTCACGATGTCCAGCAATTCCATGATCTCGTCGGACGCGTTGTCTGCGCGCTGGCACAATTCTTTGTAAACTTCCAAAGCTTTCTCCCAAAGCTTGTATCTCTCGCGTGTAGGCGTTGCGCAGATATAGCAGCTCCGTCGTGTACGCGCTCGACAGCTTCAAGTCCAGGTTGTAGCGCATGTGCTGCAGCTCGTTCGCGGCGCAATCCGTCAGGCTCAGACACTTGCTGCTCGTCGCAGTCGCCGCGTTCGCCAGGCAGTCCGTCAGCACCGCCGCCGCGTCACGCGCCAGCTCGTCCAGCTTGCTTTGTGCAGGTACCGCGCTCGCCCCCGCCCCACCAACGCCGGCTTGTTGCTGCTCCATTGCAGCTAGTGCGTATAGGGATGAACGTTTCAAATTGGCCCAACGCGTCGAGTAATCTGTGCACGCGCTCTTGATGCTGTCTAAACTGACGCTGCTGAGCAGGTCCGAGGGCGGTGCCGTCGCTTGCAGTAATGCACGTCTTCTGCCCGGGGGGAGCGCGTAAGTCAAATTCTGCGCTTGCTCTTCGAGCAAGGGCTGTGCCTGCGCAAAGCTCTCCAGCACTCCTGTGCCGTTGTCCGTCTCCCAGGGCAACTTTGGAGGGGGTGGTGTGCGGAGCTCGGGCGCCAGGCTGCTGTTGACGCCGCCCGCCCTGGGCTCAATGGGTTGCCCGCTCGTGCGCAAGAAATCCTCCACGCTCCTGACTAGCATGCCAGAACCAAAGTCATCCGTGAGAAACACAACGCTGCTAACCAACCTCGTCCAGCTCGGTGAAAAGCAAGAGGGTAAGCTCGCTGTACTCGACGTACGGCATCGGAACAGCGAGGCTGAATTCCAGTGTTTGCCCGCGAGCCACTTCAGACACGTATTGCACCCTCGCTTGACATACAGCATGTGAACAACCTAGTCCTTTAACCGTAAACCTGACCTCCTCCACGCCCAAGCCTTGATTAGTGTCGAACGAAGTAGCTATCACCGATTCTACTTCGGTCCTCAGCCAACCCTCTCCTCCTCCAGTGCCCGCAATGCTCAGGGCACAGAAACACAGAAGCAGCCACGTCATGGCCATTTTTTATCTCTGGGCTCCCCGGCAACCTCCCAAAGAAAAAGAAACCTTTGCGCACACTCTTTAATATTACACGAATTGACGGGTTTTGAGGCTTTCTTCTTTTTCCTCCCTCTCACCCTCTCCCTTCCCTTTCTCTCTCCCTCCCTTGCTCTCTTTGAGCCCCGGGGGGCAATGCCCCCGCGCCCCCCCCTCCCCCCCCCCCCCCTTTCTCCCTTTCAGTCCGCGCAAGCGGGCTGATTTTTAGCTTGTCAGGTTTTGCAGTCGCTTTTGTCTGCGCGCTGCGGAAAAACTGAGGGCCTTGTTTCTGCACCACACGGCCGTGTGGAGTCCCGGCCCCTGCAGCTCAGGCCAGGGAGCGGGTTCCGCGCTCTTGACACGCACACACGAGCTGAAGCCAGGCACGAGGGGCACCAGGTGCTCTGCCGGGAGCGGAGTGGCGTGGGGGCCGGAGCAGCTCTCTGGCTGCTCTTGTCTATAGATGGGAGCATTAGCGAGGTGAGCCGAGGTTGCGTCTTCTAAATTATGCAGCACGTCTCCCGAGGAGAGTTGACAGCTAGCGAGAGCAGTACCGGCTGGTGACGAAACCAGCTGCAAAGGACGGAGTCGCCACGTGATTTTTGCCCCTGAAGTTCAAACCCTGGTACTACGCGAAGGACATTGGTAGGGTTATGTTCCAAGAGATCGGACCAGGAGCTCTGCAACTCCAGAAGATCGGACCGGGAGTTTTGCAACTCGGCGACCTCGACAACAGAGTTTAACTGCAAAAGTGCCGTCAGCTTGGTTGAGATGGACAGGCGTTTAGCCACCTCCTGTAGTACTTTCTTGTGCGCGGCGTCTTCCGTGCTAGCAGCAGCGCTAGCGTTAGCAGCAGCCAGGAGAACGCTGGGCCTAACCAAGTTTGCCAGATCTCTGGCACTCTTGCTCAGCCGTGCCTGAACCTGCGGGAGGTCTGAGCTGTAGACGACCTGCTTTTTTTTGTAGGGAAGGAACCTGCATGTCGTTACCGTGCATGACACGGCACAGTAGCCCGTTGCCCAGCTTCAGCTCTGCGCACGTGCGCAGCCAGCGCAGCTGCATGATTGCGCAGAGATGCTCCGGCGTCAAGAGCCTGGCAGTCACAGGGAACGGCGTTTTATGTACCAGTTTAAGATCATGTTGGTTGCAGAGAACGCAGATCCTGGAGCCCACGTCCAGGGCTTGTCGTGCTAGCCTGCACAGCAACAGCCGCGCTTTCAACTCCTCGGGGCACAAGGCGACAAACCTCCTAGCAGGACAAGGCAAGTTCCGGTGCAGTCCCGGTCCCAATTTAGCTCGCTGTAGTCCAGGCTCTGAGTGAGATGGGTGCGGGAAGGTTGCGTTCCATGATCCTCCTCCTCTTGCTTATCCTCCTCCTCCTCCGCCAGGACATCCACGGAGTGGAGTACGCGCAGTAAGGCAGAAAGGGTGCCGCAGGCGTCGCCTACTAGCATGTAACGTGCATATTCCTTGCTCAGGCGTACCTCTCCCTCCCAGTCAGCTTTGTCTTCGCACGCAGGCGACTCCTGTAGAATGCTGGTAAGCTCATTAGCAAGCGATCCCCAAGCTTTTGTTGTATCCATTGGGCGCGCTCCTTGCCCCCCCCCTCCCCCCACTCTTTTCCGTGGGGAGTCTATACAAAACAAACGGGGAAAAACCAAAGGGGAGAGCCGGGGAGGGGGGGGGGGAGAAGAGGGGAGGCGAGAAGGGAAGAAGGCCGGCGGGCGAGGAAGGTGGAAGGGGGGGGGGGGGTGTGTTCTTTCTCCCTCTCCCCCCCCCCCCGCCCTCCTCTCCCTCCCTCTGAACTTTAAATACCCCCCGAAATGTTGTGTGCAGGGAATAGTTTCAAGTTAGAACTCACGGCAGGTTTTGCGACGTGCTACAAGCAATTAGTCTGCTTGGTAGAGTTTCCGGAATGCTGGAAACAACAGGCGCAACATACAGAACTCAAGATACAAGAGGGCGTGAACTCTTGGACCATAAATTTCATTCTACCTAGCCGAATTGAGAACGAAAAGCACAGGCAATTGCCATTGACAGTCTCACTGTTCGGGCTAGTCAACATACGGCACGAGGAAGGTGCAAAGCTCCGACAGCTGGGCTATACGTGCCTGGACGCCGGCCTGCTTTGGCATTGGGCCCAAAGCCCTGGCGAGGTTGGTAGAAAGAACAGCTCGTTCACTTTGTCAGAGCTGCGGGTGGAGGAAGCCGCCAGAGCACAGTGGCCCAGCCTAGGTAGCAAGGAAGCAGAGTTTTTGAAAAAATTTCGGGCAGAGCTTTTGGATCGCTGCATGGAGACCGATGGATAGTATTACAACGTAAACCCAGAGGTGCCTTTTGCTACCAATGGCGATCGCAGAAATAATCTGGGCTGGATCGACACGCCGTGGGCGCACTATATGCCCGGCGACATGTACGTTTACCTTCTATACCAAAGGGTACGCCGAGCTTCCCCCTTGCCATACGAGGGGGGCCCGCAGCTTCCTGCCAGCTACCCAGCCGAAGACCCCCCTGCTGCGTATCGCACGGCGTGGCTCAACGCTCTTAAAGATGCAAAGTTGGCGCATTGGACCTACCATTGTGCATGGGCCCTGCATCGTTTAGGTTTACCCGAGGCCAAGATTTGGTCGAGCACAAAAAAGTCTACTTCGCCTTATAAGTGTCTACAGAAGCTGTCGCCCACCAGGCGCGGAATAAAGTTGGAACTTCCGTGCAAGCTGGACAAGCCTTGGACCGAGCTGCTGGCCTTGGCGGGTGAAGTCTTGGCCGAAATGGTGGGTTTTCCTAGCCACTGTCAGTGGTACTTGGATGACGAGCTGGACGTCTGCCCAAGCCCGGCGGTCGACGACGCTAGTCACAAGCATAGGCTGCGCGACCAGGTGAGACACACCTTCGATCTGCCCAGTGGTCGAGACGTGGCTAGGCGCTGCGATGACTGTGAAAGCCTGGCTCTGAGCTGCTACATACATTTCGTACGCTTTAGGTGTTGGGCCGAGTCTCTGACAGCAGACCAAGTGCTGCTGCTGCCACCCATAATGGCGCTGGTCCGCCTCTGCGCACTGTTCTACTACAGTGCGGCCATCACCATAGGCAAGGTAAACTTTTCGCCGCTCCTGCGCGGCTCTTCGTGCGGGCTCGGCAAGCCAGCCTCAGCCTCACGCGAAGAGAGCGTGGCATTGGCCAGGCGCACGGAGGAAGCCTACAAGTGCCGAAACCTGCGGCTGAAGGACCTGGACGTGATAAGCTACCCCTCGGAATCCGGTGATCAATCTCATGTCTACCTGCTGCTGGTCCCGCGCCAATGGTTTCGGCAAGTCAGTCGAGGGTGCAATCACCCGGTCGGACTCAAACTCCCTTTCCTTCTGATCGATGGCACGTCGCTCAGCCTAGCTAACCCGCATTTGTTTGACATACATGGGCCCCAACCTGCGCTGTGCACACACCTGACCGAAGAAGGGCCGCCAGTTGTAGCGCCAAGCAAGCTGGTGAATATACGAGAAAACCCGAGAGTAACCTGTCGCCGGCAGCCCGCGGACGGTTACAGGTCCATTACCTCTACGCGCCCGCGGACCCCCGCCGTTGCTGCCCCCCGAGCTAAGACCCGACAAATGCCAAGAGTATTATAATTGTTTAATTCCCCAAGGCTTTATGGACGATCAAGAAAGTTTTTACAGTATTTATTACTCCGTCCGGCGCAGCTGTGGTTTCAATGGAAAAAAGGAGAGCAAGCTCCTGGAGAGGCAGGGTGCTAAGCACGTGGAGCTCAGTCCGGGCTTTTCGTCTGGTACCAAAAGCACTGATAACTCCCCTCTTTCTATGCCTCTCTCTCTCACAAACGACAGACAGTCTTTTCTTTTAATGATTATGAATTTAAAAAAAAGGATGTTGGCTTTTTCCCCCTATGTGCCGTTGCAGCAAGCGTCCTTTTTCTTGAACGGGTAATCCTGTCCTACGGACAGCAAGCCGCTCTGCGAGGCTAACAACAACTGCCGCTTATTTTTGCTTGACGCGGCGTAGACAAAGTGAGGGTCCAGCAGTTTGCAGAGTTCTTCCGCCGAATTAGTCAGTGAGCTGGTGGAGTGGACGCGGTTCCCGAAAAAGTCTGCAATCCGTTTCTTTTCCTGCCGTAACTCAGTCTGGTACGCATCGTGAGCCTTATCGTTCTTGCAGCCTAGCAACACCAGCCGGCAGTAGTCGGGGATAGCTCCCTGCACGGGTTCAAGCCACGTGTCGAGAGTTTGCTGCGGTGTATTGCATTCGCTCTGATCGTAGCACACCAGCGCCAGGTCCGCCCCGCGCCAGTAGTTGGTTACCATGGACATGTACTTTCCCGTCCGGCCGTGTCCCACAACCAGACCTTGTACGGCTGGTTGCGTATCTTTCTGTGCATAATCCTGAAGTCAACCCCCACCGTCGCTGTCATGGGCGAGTCGACGTGGCTCTTGTCGTCCACGATCCTTTGGATCAAGCAGGTTTTGCCCGCATCGGCCGAGCCGAGCACGACCACTTTTAGCATGTAGGGTGCAGCCGTCATTTATGTGTAGGGTGTGCATTCACCCCAGCAAACTCTTCTCCCCCTCCCCTCCCCCCTCCCCCTCTCCCCTCCTTCCTCCCCCTCATAGTCGATGGTTTTTGACCATCCGTAAAGTCCAGTAGGTCCCGTCTGGGTAGGCTCGTGGTGGGCCACGCCGATACACGCCCATGCGTCGTCGAGCTGGTCATAGTCCGAAGCGTCTTGCTCCCTCACGTCGACCCGTTGCTCTTGCGCTGCAGCAAGGTTAGCTTGTGGTTTCCCACGACGATTACCTTGAGTCTTGTTGTTCGACTGATTCAAACCGGAGCCTCCCTCGTGATCCTCAGATGCTTCTTGCTTCTTTGATCGCGATCGTCCCCTAACTTTACATTCACGACCGAGATGTTTCGGCTTACTAGCACAATCGGGCCGCCTACAGTAGATGCGGCAGTTCTTGATTGGGTGAGCCCCATTGCAAGCAAAACACTTGCCACGAAACGGCTTGTCTTGCGCCAGTAAGGCTTCAGCGGGTTCGTGGCGTGTGTGCGCTTCCTCGTAGAGCATAGCGATCGCCTGCATCTGCTCGCGTGCCATCTCCACCAGCGCGTCGAAGTCGGGTTTGTCTGCGTCTGGCTTGTTCCAGTAGCATGTCCGTCCGAAGTCGCCGAAGGGTAGGTGCTTTGCTGCTTGTAACTTCGTGATGAGATCGATGCACTTGTACGCATCAGAAAATTCCTGTTTACGCTCAGACAACAAGGCATATCTATGGAAATAGTTGCCAAGCCATCGTTGAGGAGTATCGGTAGCCTTCAGCTTGTCCTGGTTGTGCTGATGGAGCAAACTCGCTGCCGAGATGGCTCCCACGTGCGCATATCGCCTACACAAAGCACCCCACATCTAATATATGATAGGTTCAAAAGGACTAGTACCTTTTGCCTACTTTGCCACAGGCAATTAATAGAAATCAAGAGGCAAATTCCTGCTTGTTTCTTGGTTGTTTCTTGCATATTCTTGATGGGGAATCATTATTAACTAATGAAAATCAAATTTAAATTAATTTTCAAGTAATTCAAGTTGTTTTTGTGGCAAATATTAATAATTTTTTGCCAACTTTTTGCAAAGATTTTGCCTCTATTTTGCAAGGGATTTAATGTAATTTCGATTATTTTCATTTATTCAACTTATAATTCAAATTTATTTAATATTTACTTGCACCGATCATCTTAAAAACAATTTGAGTTATGTGACTTGAAAATTTTGCGTCACTCGAAAATTCGCCTAAGTCACAGATATACAAAATATAAAGGAGGCAGAAAAACAACGGAATGTAGGTTCCTATTCAGTAATTCAACTGCGGAGAATTCAAATATATTAATTTTATATTAAATCTTAACTTGACTTGTTAGTATGTATAACTTTAATTTTGCCTCCGGACAGTGTTTAATAAATCTTAAAATTTCACTAAGTCAAATTGATGTGCTAATTTAATAATTACTAGTAATAAAAACAAAAGTTGCTTTAGCAGTTGAACGCGAGCTTGCTTGTGTTGGTGTTCCAACACTTGTTGATTATAGTATTGTTGCTGTTGCAACATTTGTTGCTCAACCGTGAGGTGATATTGCAAAATGTTTGAGCTGGAATGTGGCTGAGGTGATGCCAATTCCTCCAACAGTTGCTGACGTTGCTGCTTACTGCTAGTGGTTGCAAACTGCATTTCATTGGAACCAGAAACTAAATTATTGCCTGACTGCGTCACACGTAAAACCTTAGCCAACACAGGCTGAGCTTCAGAAATCGATTGTCTCAGTTTTGCTACTTCAGCCTGCAGGAGCAAATTCGACTGCTGAATACCACTGAGATCATTTGCATCACTTTCCTTCCCTGCTGATGATGGAACCGTACCATTTTCCACCTTCGGCTGCTCCTTGGAAAGATCCTTGTTAGTGTCACTGACAGGCGGTACTGAAGGGGAAGATTTCGGCATGTTCTCTTTCATCATTTCCTTCAAGAGCAATTTGATGGAATCAAGTGTGACCGGCTCAGCCTGTTCGGTACGGACCACTGTCGCCACACTGCCAGGCGTCTCCTCAGCTTCCTTTGGGCTAGGCTTGCTTTTCCTTCCCCTTGGCCGTCGGGTTGCTTTTCCTTCCTGCTTGCAAGTGGCCTTTGCAGGTTCCTGCAGCGTATCAAAGGAGAAGCACGCTGATTACATATTTGCAGTAATGGAAGTGATAGAAATGTCATCGAAAGGAACACGAAAGGATAGTGTTTCGCCGCGAAAGAAAAGGTTAACATCAACAAGTTCGTCATCACTGCTGGAAATGTCTTCTACCTGGGGCGCCGGTGGAGTCTCAGGTGCAGGTGCCTTGGCACTCGAATTCGTAAACTACTGGGAGCTGTTCCACCGGGCGATGAACGATGTTTCCATGGCCATCGTACTGTATAGCCATCTTTGCCATGTCGGGGGCAATCTCTTTGTCCCACACTGCTTGAGGTAGGTCTTTGAGTAAAGCGGAACGCACGGGATCGATGACTTCTGACCAACAAACTGGAGCTGACGGAATACCTCCCCGGTCGTTCGGTCCTTCACGTGACGAGAAATTAAAAACGATTTCGGCAAGTCTGTAATGTCAGATTCGCCTTTCTTCAAAAACTGCGTGGACAGCTTGGTGGCCGGTCTAAAAAAAAAAAGCAAACAAACAAACAAACAAACAAATAAATAAAAATAAACAAACAATATGAAAGCATAAATTCATCAATATACATACCCACACGCAGTGAATTCCTCGCCCTCCCTACTCATCAGCTGCTTCCTAGGATAAGCAGGCAAGTTTTTCAAGTTTTTGGATTGGAGGGACTGCAGTACAGCCATGTGGCAAGGCGTCTTATTGAAGCCGGGGTTTGAATACACAAGATGAACACCCACAACTGTTTCCCCTTCTATGAAGGAGTAGTTGGTGGTAGCATGGCACACGAAGCCATCATGGACAGGAAGGTTGGGGGGTTTAGGGCTATCCTTCGGTGGGGTGTCATCCTTCGGTGGGGTGACCTTTGGAGGAGTGTCATCCTTCTTTGGAGGGGGCTCATCCTTCTTTGGAGGGGGGGGCGGTTGGTCGTCATCCTTCGGAGGGGGGGGGGGGGGGGCGGTGGGGTGTCATCCTTCGGAGGGGGGCCTTGTCTTTCTCAGACTGTATATCTGCCTGTGCTCTGGCTCGTTCATCTCTCTGTTTTTGTTCCAATCTTTCTCTCTCCTCTCTTGCCCTTTTCTCCTCGTCATCTTTTCTCTTTTTCTCCTCGTCATCTTTTATCTTTTTCTCTGCGTCGGCCTTTTCTCTGTCTTGTCTTTCTCTGTCTTGTCTTTTCTGTTCGTCTTCTTTTGCTTGTTGCTCGATCCTAGCCAACTCTTTTCTTCTTTCTTCCTCCTGTGATTCACTCAAAATCACTCTCTCTGGTTTCTTTTTTTTGTTTCCTTCTTTCTTTTTTGTGCGCAGTGGCTTGTCATCGTCAGACTCTTCGTCCTTGTCATCGTCTTCGTCCTTGTCATCGTCGTTGTTCTTGTCTGTGTTGTCTTCCTCCGTCTTCTTGCTTGGCTTTGTCCTCTTGTCTTTTTTCTTTGTGTTCTTGTTTTTGCTCTTGTTTTTCTTTTTGCTCTTGTCTTTTTCTTTGTCTGTCTCCTTGTCTTTGTCTTTGTTGTCTCCTTGCCTTTCTTGTCTTTGTTCTCATCTGTCTCCTCTTTGTTTGCCTCTCTGCTCTCTGTCTCTTCGTCTTCTTTTTTCTTCTTAGGCTTTTCTTTTTAGGCTGTTGGTGATCATCTTCGTATCCTTTTACTTCTTTCTGCTCTCTCTTTCTCTTTCCAGTTCCCTCTCCACCCTCCTTCCATTCTGTTGCTGGCAACGGAAACTTGGTGGTCGCGTTCCAACGAACCATGAAATCCTCGCAAACGTTTTTCCACTAGCCATCCGCTGGCCAATCATAGAGCGGCTGCCTTTGCTCCACGTAGGACGCCTGGTCTACGACCCCAGACAACTCCAGGACCCCTTTCTTGTTCACGTTGCCCAGCAGGAGCCAATTGTCCGTTGCATCCACCTCCAGGTAGACTGCTCCGTCGGCACTCTTTCTGTAGCCCAAAAGCGTGCCCACCTTCAGACAAAAAACGATCCAAGAATTCAGCACTACACACTTGAAAGCACACACAGAGATGCACTTAAGGCAGCAGGAGGCGACTTACTTTCGACATACTGCCTTGAGTTGAAGTGGGGTTGCTCGTTTTTGACGCTTTGGGCGACGCTTCGGGGGTTGTGAACCCTTTTTCAAAACCGCGTCGAAGTAAACAGTCAACTGTCATTCCGGCCCGGAAAAAAGGCATTCCAACCTGTGAAGTAATTTTTGACTGGGTTGTAACCGCAAGTTTTGGCTTCCAAAAGTGACAACACCTTTCATGGTGTTGTCAGCTCACCTTTCATGTTGTATTGCAGCAATTAGACACTTTCTCGGAAGCGCATTAAGCCTTTCATACTACCAAACATACGTTTATCAGTGCCTGTTTTTTTTTTCGGCTGAAACTGACGTCTGTGTGTGCCTTTTAGGAACCTGGGAGGCAACTAGTTGTGCCTCCCATTTTTCTTTGTGGCACTTGCCCACCTAGGTGCTGGCTGCAAGGACGCAGGCCAGGTTACCAAACTGGATTTTCTTTCTACTATCTTTCCTCTGTTCTCATTTTTTTCCTTGTTCCTTTTCCCAATGTATTCGTTTCCGGAACCCCTGAGGCAAAACTCATTTTGCAAGCCATGTTTGTTTAGTTGCGTCCCTTGCCTCATGGGGCATCTCAACGTGAGTTAGCAGGTATGTCTTTGTTGTTTTGTTTGTATGACCTGCTCAATCCATGTTTTGTTTGTGTTTTGATGCAGTGCTACTTTGAGAGGCAGCAACTACCGAGGCAAAATTTAAGTATATATGATTGTTTTTGTTTGGTTTCTCATATCAATTTATGTTTTGAACAGCGCCATGAAGAGGAAACTAGTTGGAGGCGCGTTGGGTGCATCATTCCTGAAGGTTTTGGGGGAAGTGCGCCCGTGCTACCGTTCCGCTCCAATACACTGCTCCAGACCCTCCACCTACTCCACCTGTGTCATCTACCCTCCATTCCTTGTCTTCCTTTAAGACTTTGTTTGGTTTGGCCCACCCCCCACCTCCTGTGTCCTCTACCATTTGTACTGCTAGTCTTTGTAATGAGCCAGCGCCTCAATCTCATTCAGCTACCAGCAATTTGGCATCTGTTTTTAAGTCTGACATTCCTTCTTTCCAACCTACAGCTACACCTTCATGATCTGTACATGTGCCTTTCTTTACCCCTGGTAATACTATTACACCACATCACGACACACAAGACATATATCTTGACTTTCGAACAAGTACATTACCCCTATATATTACACTTCAAATCCCCATCCCTCGTACCACTACAAGTAGCTCCGTCACTGCTAAGGCAAACCTAAAAAGACTCTGAAAAAAACTATTAAAAAAAGCTACCAGGTAGGGAGACAAGGCCGAAAAGTTTCAAGAAGTACTTGGGTTGTACTTGGTCCGAGTTGAAGCAGGAAATGGGGGAATCCTGCTGTGTCAATTTGCAATGCAACAAATGGATCGATCCCTTTGCTGCGGTTAAGGCTAGAACTGACTCAGTGCAGCTGAAAAGAGCCGAGCTAGCTAGCTGGGCAGCTGGAATGCTTCTAAGTATGCAAAATGTGCAAGGGAATGTTGAGTATCGTTTTAAGGGTGCACGTATATGTCGCAAAATGTGGCAAAGACTTCATGGAGTTGGGGAGAAAAACATGAGGGCTTTAGCTGGTCTGAAGGAGGACAGCACCTTCTTTGCTGACTATGGAAAAGCAACATCGCCGACTGAGGGCCTTGTATGTGCATTGTTGCATAAAAGGTTTTTCGTAGAGCAGGAAAGCGAGGCAATTGCAGATGGGTTTTTTCATCTCCAAGATACAATGGATTTCCCTAAGATTTATGGGTACGTGATGAAGGAGGGGAATGCCCCCCAGCAAATCCTTGTTTTGAGTGGTCCAGTAGATGCCAGAGGTCCTAGCGAAAGTTTAGTTCGTCAGGTTTGGAAGAGGAGTTTGGCATGGTCAAGCCGATTCGAAAGGGAGATTTTGCTAAGCGCATGATTTTCACGGAGCTTGCCGACGCTCATCGAATAGGGTAATTTTTTTTTTGGTTTTTGCTTTCTTGGGTTTGATTTTTTCTTTCTTTTAGATTCAAAAGTAAGGCAGAAGCGGACAATTGGAGGATCTCTAATCGTATTCACAACAAACTTCATCGCACCGATCGCCGTGGCAGCATGCGACGGGCGGTCGAATGGTAATATTGCAATTTTCAAGGGGGTTTTAACAGTTAATTTTTTTCTCCTGACATAGGGGCAAAGACGTGCAGCGAGTGACTGCCATGACCATCGATATGACAAGGCCTTTTCATTTGCCTTTGTGTTTGCGCGGCTCCTCTGACTTTAGGGATAGGTATGTAGTCAGACTTCATGCAGGTGGTGCTATCATGTATGCGCACAACATGAACTTCATTCTTTGCCATTTACCCAACATATCTCACGGTCCAAACTCAAACATCACGTTTCTTTATTGGCTTTTGCGTTGGGAGTTATATCACCCCCGGACTAAGGCAGCTGTGAAGCTGTACATAGACTGGGATGGGGGTATCGAGAACACAGCCGACACTACCATGATGTTTCTGTGTCATTTGATCAAAAAGAACTGGAGGTCTGACATCGAAACCCACAGAATGGTGACTAAGCACTCTCACTCGGTTCAAGACCAAAATTTTGTTGTTTTGCGCTACTTAGGCTACAATACATCGCTAATGACCAGTAATTTTGCGCAAGAACTGTTCAAACTTATGTTAGGCTCCAAAAAGAATAAAGAATCTTACTGCCTTTTACTTTTAGCTTCTGAGCTTGACTGGGATGCCTACTTCGCAGATAGCTGTCAACACCGACGCCTGCCCCGGAGCACGCGCCGCCCACATCCTTACCGCCCGCACGCGGGACACACGTCTCCCACAAAAAGGCCCCGCAATGCTTGCAAATCATCGTCAGCGCCTGGTGCACCGTCCGTGCAACTGAGGCAGCAAGAACTGCTCTGGAAACTCCAGATGGGGCGAGTGCCCCGGACATTTCAGCAGGTTCCCATCACACAAGTTGCACATCAGCGTATGCGGCTCCACGGACAAGCTCGCATCCCCGTACGTAAACGACGAGTCTCGCGCGTTGCCCCCGGACAGACACCCGTCGACACGTCTCGTATGTCCTTGTCAGTCGCCAGCTCCGCTTCGACAACCAGATGCGAACCATTGCTATGCCTTACTACTTTGGCACCACTCCAAACCGCTGGCTGCCACGCCTGGCGCAGCTGCCGTTGCTCCATGACGCCGCCTTTCTCTTGCTCCCCCGCTCACCACCGGATCTTGGAAAAGGGGGCGCGGGCTCGTTGGAGGTTTGCGAAACAAAGAGGGAGAGGGTTGGGGTTCTGAATTGGAAACTCGGGCTCGGAGCGGAAAATAAAACAGTCAAGGAGCCAGCTTTGGCACTTGTGCTTTTTTTTGGGGTGGGGGGGGGGTGGGGCAGGGGTGGCCGTGGGGAGAGGGGGGGTGGGGGGGGGATGAGGAGGGGTGGGGGGGGGGGGCGGGGGATGAGGAGGGGTGGGGCGGGGGAGGAAGAAGGGTCGGACGGGGAGGGGGGGGGGGGGGAGAGGGTGGGAAAGGGTAGAAGGGGGAGAACATACAATGACAGGGAAAAAATTGTGAATTTAATTACAACGTTTTTTTTCTCTTCCCTTCCCCCTTTTTTGGATGAGGGGGGAGGCTTTGCTTGCTTGTCAAAAACCCTAGTTTGTCCCTTGGATGTAAACCTTGCTGCGGTCCTGTTTGTTCGTGCCGACCAACACAAAGTACGTTTCACCGGCTCTTTGATTGGTCGGCAGGTCTGGCAGTGCCTCTTCGCTCTCCTCTTCTTCCCCCTCGTCAGTCAAATGTACAGCCCCAGCTAGTACATGTACCTTTACCGTACTGTTTTGCAACCAATCTATGCTGTAGGTATAGCTTTCGCCCAGGCGCTCACTGACCTGCTTATACACGCTCCGCCCAAGAACACTTTAAAACCATTTTGTGAACTTTTGAACAGTCAAATCCGGCCGAGCGTGATCTTTCAGAAATTAGCTACCCCTGCTAGGCGGGAAAGTTTGCTCGGACTCACTAGGCGCTCTAGGCCAAACGTCGCGGAAGTCTGGCGCCTAGGCGATTTGTCCGCTGCTAGCCCTGAGGACCCCTTGGATGAGCTCGTCTTGTCGATCGTGCAAGAGACTGTTTACTTGATCCATCGTCAGGAAGTCCTAGCCCCCCTCCTCTATCTCCCCACCAACTTCCTCGCCGTGCACCAGCTCCCTCGCACGAAGCCCACCATGCAAAAAATGACACCAAACATGAAAAGACTGAGGCCCTGTTTCATAGCAGGGTTCGGGTTTTGGTTCGTCTACGAATTTTCGTCTCACACGCCGTCTCTTACAGCCTGCGCGAGCTTCCCGGAAGCTTGGGTGTTCTTTTGCTGGTCTATTCGGAAGAAATACGACGGACGTCTTCAGTGTGGAAAGCCTTTGCTAAAGCAAGGGGTCCCATGCTTCGAAGTGTTTTCGCAGGTTAGAAACGGGGCAGGCGCTTCTGCTGCACCCTAATTATAAGCTTTTTATTAAAAAATGTTGTGAGTTAATAATATCTCATTTTCTCCCTTGTATTTACTTGATTTCTTTTAATGGCTTTTTGGATTCACAATGCTTCTTCTTCCTCTTCCTGCCAGGGCGGCAGCTCGTGCAATATTGACGACGCTCTGACCAACGGCTTATTTTTGATTCTTTTGTACTCGTGTTCCCACACGTAAAACACGCGGCAGCCGGCCGGCATCTGCTGTCGGAGAAGGTACATGCGAGCCATGGTCTCTCTGTACAAGCCCCGCTTCGGGCGCCCGCTGACAGGTGAGCGGCCCTCGGCGTACTTTAGATGCCCGGGGGGAAATCCGCGATAGGCATTGCCGTGGAACTCGTACACACAGTTGCGAGCAGCATCGTAGCCATCCAACAGCAACTTCGTGCCTGGTACAAAAGCTTCGCCCCCCTGGAGCAACTCGCCACCATTGACAAAATGCCTGGATCTTCCAACAAGGGTTACCTCTTTCCAGCCTGTCCCACAGCCTGCAGGCCGCGATCAATCAACCTGCGGCAGGCTTAGGGATCAAACCACGCGCAAAGGCATGATCCGCGCACAGCTGGGCGCGCTTCCCGGTTTCGTCATGGTAATGTGCTTCCTTGGCCTCTGCGCCTGGCGGGCAATCGACGCAAGGTCTCAGCTTTTGGTAGGTCCCCCTGGCCCGCGCGTGTTTCGCGCAGAGCTGTTTAGTCCTGCCCTTTTTGTCAGGAAAGGTGGCGTGGTTGGCGTTCCCGCCTGGCGGACAATCGACGCAAGGTCTCGGCTTTTGGTATGTCCCCCTGGCCCGCGCGTGGTCCGCGCAGAGCTGATTAGTCTTGCCCTTTGCGTCAGGGTAGCCTGCTCCCTTGGCCTCGGCGCCTGGCGGACAATCGACGCAAGTTCTCAGCTTTTGGTAGGTCCCCTTGGCCCGCGCATGATCCGCGCACAGCTGCCGAAGCTTCCCGGTTTCGTCCGGATAACATGCTTGTTTGGCCTCGGCACCTGGTGGGCAATCGACGCAGGTTCTCAGCTTTTGGTAGGTCCCCCTGGCCCGCGCGTGTTCCGCGCAGAGCTGATTAATCTTGCACTTTTCGTCAGGGTAACGTGCTCCCTTGGCCTCGGCGCCTGGCGGGCAATCGATGCAAGGATCCCGCTTTTGGTAAGTCCCCCTGGCCCGCGCGTGGTCCGCGCAGAGCTGATTAATCTTGCCCTTTTCTGCGTCAGGGGACAATCGGCGCACAGGTTCAGCTTTTGATACACTCCTCGAGCCCGCGCGTGGTCCGCGCAGAGCTGATTAATCTTGCCCTTTTCTGCGTCAGGGGACAATCGGCGCACAGGTTCAGCTTTTGATACACTCCTCGAGCCCGCGCGTGGTCCGCGCAGAGCTGATTAATCTTGCCCTTTTCTGCGTCAGGGGACAATCGGCGCACAGGTTCAGCTTTTGATACACTCCTCGAGCCCGCGCGTGGTCCGCACACAGCTGTCGAGGCTTGCCTGTTTCGTCTGGGTGCTTTGCATCCTTGGCCCCCGCGCCCGGCGGACAATCGACGCAGGGGCTTCGCTTTTGGTAGGTCCCCTTGGCTCGCGCGTGTTTTGTGCACAGCTGCCGGGGCAGGCCATTTTCGTCAGGAAAGTCTGCTTCCTTTGCATACGCGCCCGGCGGGCAATCGACGCACGGCTTTAGCTTTTGGTCGGTCCCCTTGGCCCGCGCGTGTTCCGCGCAAAGCTGCCGTGGCGTGCCGGTTTCGTCCGGATAACATGCTTGTTTGGCCTCGGTGCCTGACGGACAATCGACGCAAAGATCCGCTTTTGGTAGGTCCCCTGGCCCGCGCGTGTTTCGCGCAGAGTTGGTTAGTCCTGCGCTTTTCGTCAGGAAAGTTGGCGTGTTTGGCCTTGCCGCCTGGCGGACAATTGACGCACGGGTACAGCTTTTGGTAGGCCCCCTGGGCCTGTGCATGTTTTGAGCACAGCTTGAATCTCTGCTCCTTGCCATCTTCTGCCCAGTGTGTACCACTCTCAACAGTCGCGCTGTTCTGCCAACAATGTAGGCATGCAGGTTTCCAGTTTGTCCAATCTTGCGGGCCCTTACTAGCTCTGCTGAAAAGAGCGCCGCCTGTGCCCGCTTTCAATTGGTACTCTCGCCCGCCTTGCTGGTGGTCTAAGACTTGCCCCTGTGCAGGCAACACCGAGCGCTGGGCCGGCTGTTCCGCGGCTGCTTGTTGCCGCTTCTCTTTTTTTTCTCTGATTTTAGTCTCCCGCCCAGTCCGCTGGCGCGGACTGAAAAGGGGGGGCATGCCCCCCGCCCGGTCTTTGTGTCACTCGCTGATCTAAGCAGCCTTTTCTTGTGGGGTCGAAGACGCTGCGCATTCTCCCGCTTTCGCTTTTTCTGGCGGCGACGCGCGAGACGCTCGCGCTTCTTTTCTAACTTGCGCGCGTGTTGGGGACACAGCCTAAAGTGCCCGTCGTCTGCCCATGGCTCAGCTTCGGCGAGCGTTGCGCGCTCAAACAAAGTAAAACAGCGTTCGCAGGCGGGAAGACACTCCTGCGCAGACGGAGGGGAGAGCAGGCTCAGTCGGCCTCAAGCAGACGCAAACTCGCGCCTGTGGGCAGAAGGACCACGGCGTTGTCCTCTCCTCCGGACTTGCTCTTGAAAAGGCGAACCGCACTGGATTCGGCGGCAGGCACTGTTTGCATCTCTTTCAAAGAAATTCAAACAATGGAAAGAAAAGAGTGGGTCTGGGGAGGGGAGAGGACTAGGGAAAGGTGAGGGAGAGTCCCCCTTTCCCGCCTCTCTGCATTTTACTGCTGCTTGTCTGTGTGGTTTTTTTTTCTCTGAGCCTGTGGGGAACCGCGAGCAGACAAGAAAAAGAAAAGCAGGGGTAGTGCAAAGGAGGGGGGGGCGCCCCCCCCCCCCCTCCCTCCCTCCACACACACACTCTTGTTCCCCCTCACCCCTCCCCTTCCCCCTTCCCCCTCCCCCCTTTCCTCCCTTCTTCTCTCTCTCTCCCCCCTCCCCCCGCCCTTTCCTCCCCCGTCCTCCTTCCCCAAGAAAACGAGCAAGGGGGGGGAGGCGCCCCCCCCCCAACCCCCGATACGAGGGGGGGGGGGGAGAGAGAGAGAGGGTCAGGGAGGGAGAAAAGAGAAGGGAATGGAAGAAAAGGGGGGGGGGGGGGAGTGGTATGGGGGGAGAGGGTTTTACATATCCAAAAAGGGAGGGGGGGGGGCGCCCCACCCCGCCCTTTCTCCCTGTTCTCTCCCTCCCCCCCCCCTCCTCTTTTCGCCTTCCCCTCTCCCCCTTCCCCTCTCCCCCTTCCCTTTCTCTTTCCCCCCCCACCCCAGAAGCTCCAGACCGGCCAAGATTTGCTGGCGTGCACGAGGCGTTGCAAAACGGCGTGGTTGCTGGACTATCACGTGCAGTGCTGCCACACGGCGGAGGGCCTGGCCAAGCGCTTTTGCAGCGAGCAGCAGCTGGCCAATTTTCTGCACAGCCAGGGCTGGGCTTGCGACCGGGAGTACGTGAAAACGGTCGGTCGACTTCGGGCTGTGCGAGGGCCCGGACTTTGACGGCTTTGTGAGAACCAGGCCGGATTTCCATATCCCCTTATTCCAGTCGTACGGGTGCGTGCTGCTGGTGGGCAGCGACGAGTTTGAGCACCGGCGCTAGTACCGTTGCGAGCTCACGCGCACGCATAACATCGCCACGGAGCTGGCGATGCAGGAGGGATTGTCCAGGCTGCCGGTCGTGTACATCCGCTTCAACCCGCATTACTATAAGGTGGACGGCGTGTTCCACAACCCATCCCTGGAGAGTAGGTTCAAGAAGCTGCAGAGCCTGCTGCTCCAGCTCCAACAAGGGCAAGTGAAGCTTGCTCAGCCGCGCGGCATAAATCTGTTTTATTTGTACTACAGCCGAAAGACGGTGCCGGCCGGCGCGCAGCCCTGGCAGCAGCTGGATGGCTTGTACGACATTTTGGACGTTGACGACGGCAACTCGGCCGCTGCGTCTTTTCTGCGCGACTGTGTAGTACAGGTAGAATAAAAAAAATTCTGTTTCAAAAAGAAAAAAAAATCAAGAAAGGGAAAAAGTTACATAAAAACGTTTTTTATTAAAAGCTCGACAAAAGTCCTTTTGACTTGACACTATGTCTACTCCCCCAAGCCTTGTTCGTAGGAACAAAGTGAGTACTTTGATTTGTGGCGTCTGATACATTGGACGGAGAAAGGGGGGGGGTGCCCCCCTCCCCACCATCCCTCCCTCGTTCACAACTAAGGGGAGGAGGGCAAAAGGGGCAATGATCCAGGCGGTGGAGTGGTACCGCCGGGCCGCCGAGCAAGGGCTTGCGGAGGCCCAGCTAAAACTCGGTTTTTGCTACGCCCTCGGCAAGGGCGTAGCAGAGGACGAGACTGCCGTTGTTATGTGGTACACCCGAGCAGCCGAGCGGGGTGACGCCCTGGCCCAGTACTTCCTCGCCAGATGCTATATCCTTGGCACGGGTGTGCATTGCAGTAAAATAGCTGTTAGACAATTTCAGACGGCAGTTACGTTTAGAATGTTTTCGTTAGGACTGATAATAATTACCAATTTGATAAGACTGGAACTAATCTTTATTGATTGGGTGTAACAGTACAATTACTTAAGTCAGCCAGGCATGTGCCTTAGTATACCAGTGCTAGTATTGGCGGTAAAAAGTCTTACTCAGTAAAATCTCACAACCTGATCAAAAGCGATCTACTTAAGTGTTCCGGCTCTATCCAGCCTCTGTCAACTGTTCAAGTTTACTACCGGAGATTTTATCATAGTGGTTTATGAGTTCTTCTGCTACTACCAGAGAAAAGGACGCGGCGACTACTGTTCTGCAAGGAAAGGCGCCGGCGTTCATCGATGGGATCAAAGGACGGAGCTGGGACGATTGGTTCGCACAAGTTCGGGTTGATTTGAGTTCGGTCGAGTGCTGGGAGTACGTGGCGCCCCTACAGGATGTCCTCGTCTGGAGATCTGAGGTGGAGGCGGAATCGAAGACTGCTACGCCTGCGAAGGCGGCCTACGGTGATCGAGAGGAGGAAAAGCCCGAGCCCAAGGCTGGGAAGAAAGGGGGAAAGGCTGCGAAACCGGACGCCGAACCGGTTGTGAACCTAACTATGGTTCAAAGACGCAAGATACTTGCCAGAAGGGCACAGATATTTATGTGGCTGTACAGAGCACTTGAGTACGGGTCGCCGGCTGAACGGATTGTTCGTCATCTAGTACGAGAACCTACGCTGCGACCGGAGGAATTCATCAATGTGCTACGGCTGCGATACCAGGGCACTGAGGTGCATCAAATGCAGAAGCGGAACAGTCTGGTGAGTAATTGGCAATTTAACGTAAAAGACGACATGATGGCGCAGCTTCGAGACTTCACTACGCACTGCGAGTTCCTTGAAGACCACGGGGAGCCGGTGGGGGCGAGCCTGCAAATGCAATTCATCAAGACTGCGTTGGCCAAGTGCGCGGATAAACACCTGTGGAAGCCATTTCTCGACGCGCAGGTGACGGCGCCGTCGGTGGATTGGGATTCTTTCGAGAGTGCTTTCCAAAGGCGGGCGATTGCGAACGAGGCTCAGCGGTCTACGAGCAAGGATGAGACAGCGATGTGGGCTGGCCAGCAAGGAGCCAAGGGAAGCGAAGGGCGTCCAAAGATCGAGTGCTACAACTGCTCGAAGAAGCACAAGTATTTTCGCTGCATGGAACGGTGCCGCATACCGGGCCACGATCATGTGGAAAAGAGTTGCCCAACGCTAAAAGACAGATACCGCAAGAAAATTCCTCGAGGCTAGAAGCCGCAGAAGGAAACGGCGAAGGACAAAGGCGGGAAAGACCAAGCGCGGAAGACCCAGGGTGCCACGAAGAGCCCTCCCGCCGCGGCCGTGTCCTGCATGGCGCTACGTCAACAAGAGTGGAGAAAAGAGATGGCTGAACCTGTCCCGAGGATGGCTGTCGACGACGATGTCTACTTGATGCCGGCGGCGGATGGGTCTGGGCTACGACCGGCGCCTGTGAAAGGAGAAAAGAAGGTTGGTTATGCCTACATGGCACAGCGAGGGTCCGTTTATGTACATTGGTCCACCGGATGTGGAAGTGGAGAATGATACAAGGAACGGCAAAGTCAACATTGCTGACTTCAGGACAGTCTTCAACAACGCGATGAGACCGGAGCTGCATTTCTGGATGTGGTACTATAACATACGAGTGACCCCGGATGACTGGGAACACTGGGCGATGGGGCTGGAAGAGAACGAGCCATGCGACCGGGAGACGCATATGCCACCAGAATGTGAGAATTGCAGTGTGACGCAAGTCGCAGCGAAGAGGTACTGCTCGCGTTGCAAGATAGTCGCCTACTGCAACAAGGAGTGTCAAAAGATGGACTGGTCAAGGCACAGAGCATTCTGCAACTGGACTCAGAAGGAGGGCAAGGAGACGTGGTTGAAGGCTGGGGATCACAGCTCGGCGGAGACACGTGGCCTGGGACCGCATGGGTCAGATGTTACGAGAATGCGGGGCGACCTAGCGTACAAGAGGCTCATGAGGTACTGTCATGTGCTACCGCAGGAAGGTGACCAGGCAAGGGCACTACAGCCAAGGCATAATGCATCGTTGTTGTTGGTGGGTCCGCCCGAGGCTGCCCGAGACTACCTTGAGCTCAGTTGGGAGGCTCTACAAGACGCGAAACAACACGCGGAAACGGACCAAGAGTGTTTCCTACTATGAGCCAAGGAGCGTTTCTTTCCGTCGGCATACCAACTGACGATGTCGGAAGAAGAAAAGAAATCGGCAATTGCACGTCAGCGCACTGCACAGAATACATCTGCATCCAGTCAACTGGAAGTGATAGGCAGTGCAGAGGTACCTGCGTTAGGGGGAGTGGTGAGGCTGGCAAGAGGAAGCGACGCTGAGGTTACCTACGACACCAGAAGGGTGGGCAGATGGGAGGAAATGCGGACTGTGATTACGCTGGAAACAAGGAGAATGCAAGCTTGGCTATGGATCCGGTACCTAGGGCGGCGACTGGGGGAGTTGCGGACGAGGAAGAGAAGAAGCCGCCGGGGACGCCGCCTGGACAGGAGGAAGGTGGACCAAGTCTGGGGAGTGCTGGCGCGGGTCTTGGGAGCAGTGAAGGGGAACAGGGACCTACATCGCACATGGCTGATGGTGCGGATGGGGAACATGACCCATACACAGTTTACCTGGACTCGGGATCGGCGCAACACATGGTGCCAATGGCGGAAGCACTGGAAGAAGTGCAGGATGATGACTCAATGGCAGTCAGAGGCATATCTGGCGTCTCTGCAACAGAATCCAGAGGAAGCACTTCGTTTTTGGGGGTGAATGGGGAAGGTAATCCCCAAGAAGTGGAAATGAGTGAAACTTATGTGCTACCTACCTTGGACAGGACGCTGTTCTCTACGGGGCGTCTACAGCGCGCGGGCTTCGCGATCGTTATGCAGGACGACGAATTCTTCGTTACCAAGAGGAGAATTGAGATTGAGCAAAGGGACAAGCTTATTGGCAACTTTGATGCAGCGTCCTGTCAGTATACATTTACAACTATTGCACCCCCTGGATGGAAGAAGGAGACGAAAGAATGCCAACCTTACCCTGGCTGCAAGGCGGCATTCTGGTCAACAAGCATGCGACATGCTACGACGGTGGACATGAAGGAGATCAATGACATTTTCCACTTTGGTGAGACAATGGCGAGGCAATTCCTCAAACAGAATGGACTGACTGTCAAACACAAAGGGGGAGTCGCTAAGTGTACCTGCATGGCGTGTGCTACGACGAAGATAAAGAAGCCCGCTTCGTTCGAGGGAGCATCCCTGACAATCTGCAACGAGGTTGGTGAAGACTGGAGTGCAGACGGAACAGGACGTATAGCATTCCCGCTGTATGGGAAGACGCCCTACTTCCTGTTGTTCGTTGAGAACGTCTCAGGCTTCATCAGGGGTAGATGGAACCCCACTAGGGCCTCTGAGATAGCACTGCAGCAGCTAACAGAAGTCCAGGTGTGGTCCAAGACACAGACTGGAAGATCAATGAAGCAATTCAGAACCGACAAAGAGTGGATTGCAAAGGCTGTGAAGGGCTACTTGGCGAGTGTTGGTGTGGAGCAACGGCTGCCTGTGCGAAATGACCCCAATAAGGACGCCTACGCAGAAGCAGCGATACAGGTTGTATTTTCGCTGGCAGCTACGTTGTTAACTGCAAGGAGTGTACCGGTCTACTTCCTACCGTTGGCGACTGACTACGCTGTGTTTTTGATAAACATGCAGGGCAGGGCAGGAGCAAAGGTGTCGAGGCATGAGGCATTCTACAACAGGCCTCCCCCTCATCACTCCATCCTGAGGCCTTTTGGATGTTTATGCGTGTTCTACAAAGGGGGCAAAAAGGGACGAGAAAAGGGAGCACCAGGTGTCTTCATGGGCATCAACACGGGGGAATCATCGTACAAGGTGTGGAGTTACTACGACAGCAAGCTTGTGACGACAGCAGACATGGTGGTGCGGGATGCTACGATTCATGGATGGCCTACCCTCTATCCTCGTGGGAGAATGGCTGAGTCGAAGCAACACCTTTTCCAAACTGCCACACCAACTCGGGAAAAAAGGCAACAAAGATGACGGGTACATCGGTATATTTTTTACCCCAAGTGAGCAAAACTTGCTTAACGGCCTACTGGACGTGGTCACTGGGAAGGAAGAGGACGACAGGGAGGAAGCCGTTAGCCAGTCGCCAGACGAGGAGGTATCCGTTGCATCACGAGGTGGACGCGAGGATGATAGTGGCGTCATAACACTTGTCAGGTATGATGACGAATACGACGTGGGCAGAGAGGTGGTGGCAGGAGGCCACAGACGCCTGTGGATGCTCATTCGCCTCGCTTCTCATTGGGCAGACGTGTGGGACAGCCTGAAGGGAAGAGGGATGCTCGTGGGGTGCCTGTGGAATGGACGGGTGCTGCTGTGGACGAGTCCAACACAGTTGAAGGAAAGAGGGCTAGAGGGAAGACGAAGCCTTCCAACTTCAGCTCGGGAGCGTACCTAGTTTCTGTTCCTGTTCCTTATCGAGAAGCCACAGCATCGGGTAAGTTTAATGAGTCACGCTTCGCGGACATCGATAAGCACATTAAGTTGGGGGCAATTGTAGAAAGGCATGTGTCGGACAAGCCTCCTGGACAACCGTTGGTGCCTACAAGATTTGTCGACTTTGAAAAACGTGAAACGATTGACGGCCCAGCGGTGGAGACCAAGTCAAGGATCGCTGGGATCGGATTCAGGCAGCCATCGTGGCAATATGACAGGGTCGACTTACCTACGTGCAGGGTCGAGATCGTTTGGATGACGTGCGCTCTGGCAGTCTTACAAGACATGGACGTCTATAGCATGGACGAGGAGAGCGCCTTCCCCAAGTCAAGCTGCATGTGCCGGTGTGGTTACAGCCTCCGACAGGATACACGCCACCAAATGTGGTGTGGGAAGCCCTTGGTGGTGTCAATGGATTGAAGCCCTCCGGACATATTAAACAAAGGAATCGGCCAAGGTGGGGGGGTCACTTTTTCCTAAATTTGTAATGACAAAAACATATATTTTCACAACATTCAGGAAATCGATAGAAATCATTTACCTAATTGAGCAATGTATTAAAATGATATTGAAACATGTTTTTATTGATCGGAAGTCAGTTGGACTTCACCTCCGGAGGTGTGTCGGAACCGGTCCAAAACCATGTATTTTACATATTTTTCTATCATTTCGTACTGCCGGAACGGATTGCATTGATCTAAATGATTGGTCCTTGCTTTTACAATGCTTACTAATCGTTTTGCGCTTGTTTTCTATTTAATTTATCATTTCCCTTTCAACAGACTTGAGAAAAACTGACTGAAACAGGAGGGAAAGGGGGGGGGGGTGACAGCAAGGACTGACAAAGCTGTCCGATGACGAGCTTCACGGAATCCATGCTCACAAAGAAAGGAGAAGCTGTGCTGATGAATTCTAAGCTATTATTTATTATTATTATTGCTTTGCTTGCCTCCACACTTAGGAAAAACATGTGACATAGCGATGTGTGTGTGTGTGTGTGTGGGGGGGGGGGGGGGGCGGGGGGAAGGGATGGGGGCATGTCTGCACAAGGTTCCGCTCGATGGCGCCCAGCCTAATTTTGCCTGTTTCTTTTTACTTTCTCCAAATTGTCTAAAACAAAAAATGTTTTGAGATTTGAATTCGATTCGACTTCTAGCCACAGAGCTATCGCCCTGCGCACCACGCAACACACATGTAAAACAGCTCAAGACAACTATGTCAAAGAATACATGCGCAAAACATTCCATACAACAAGCAAACACCTGCAATCAGGGCCAAAGAAGCAAACGGTCAGTGTCGCAGCGCCATCGACGCTAATGCAAACTCAAACCAATTCGATTGCGATGGCGAACTGACCGGCGTGCCGTCCGGGGACGTAAAGACGCGGGCGGGGGTCAAGTGTGCATACTTCGCCTTCACTCCTCTTCTTTCCTTCTTCCTATTGCTCTTCCTGCTTCTCTTCTTCTTTTTATTTTTAGGCTTTCTGCTTTCATAATCGGACTGTGACTCACTGGAGCTGTCACTGTCGCGCTCACTATTGCTGTCAGACCCTGACTCACTGAAACTATCTTCCTCGTCGCTCGTGTCCTTCTTTCTATTTTCCTTCTTTTTCTTCTTCTCCTTTTTCTTCTTTTGCTTCTTTTCCTGCTTTTTCTTCTTTCTTTCAACTACGTCTTCCTTTTCCTTCTCTTTCTTCTCTACGATCATTTCGTTCCAACGCTTCTCTCTCTCGTCCATCATCTTCGTTATTTCTTTCCTGTGGTCTTCCAGGGTCTTGGCGAGTGAATCCTGGTTGGGGACAGCGCCGTTCTGTTTGAAAACAGCAAAAAACTAACAGTCTCTCCTTAAGAAACCTTACTTGAACAATGTGTATATGGGGGGGGGGGGGCTCTGAAATTATTGATGCATAATGGATATGATATGAGTGCAAAGAATGGAAGAGGGACTTGGGGTTAGGTTAATGCAAGGAAAGAAAGAGACAACAACAGACAAAGACCGCCGGAGGGGACTGGCAGGGCGTTTGTTTTGCCGGGCCTACAAGAACAGAACAAAATCCATGTCGCCAAAACAGACGACCCATAGTAATACAGGTGGGCTTGGGGCCAGGGGTCTTCTTCTTGGGAGGCTTGGGCTTCGTCGGTTGCTCCTCCTCCTCCTCCTCCTGCTCCTGCTCTGACTCTTCTGTATGCAAACATTCCAAAAGTTTACAGCATGCTAGAGAACTCAAGACAAGGAAGGCAGTGATGAAGCACAAGAGACATGACATATTACCGAGCTTTGTCTTCTTGGAGGGCTTCTCGCCGCCTGGCGTAGGTAGCGGGGTCTTTCTCTTGCCCTTCCCCTGCCTGTCCGCCTGGGCCAGCAGCAGCTGCTTTGACTTCCACTTGCGCAGTATTGGAGGTTCAGTCGGGTTCCCGACGTAAGGGAGAAAAAGCTGCTTCGTAGCCGTATCAAAATCCAGGGTCGACTTCGGTAGACGGCGGGAGTTCTTAAGATTGAAGTAATAAAAATTAAGAAACTGAAGCTCCAGCGCATTAGCCTTACCGTCTCCGGTGGTATCCACCTCTCTCACAGCCAAGATGTGGCGTTGGGAACCTCATACACATACACACAATTGCATCGTCAGACGAAGATAGAATCACCAAAGGACCAAGCAAACGAATGATAGTTCAAGATACCTCGCTTTACTAACGAGGGGGGCTTCTTGCGCCAGTCGGGTGGGAAGGTGATGGCAATCCTGCACAAAAACCTCATTGAAAAACGCAACAAGCAACTGAAGTTCTACCCAGGAGCGGAGCGCGAAATCTCTCCCTCCGAAGTCTCGATTTGGGTGGAAGCCTTGAGATGGAAGTTGGAATACTTCGTCAACTCCACGTTCAGCAGCACTGCGCTCTCCCGCACCTTCCCGTCATCCGTAAAGTGCCGGAATAACAAGCTGTTATAGATATGTATATGTATATGTAATATAATATAATATAATATAATATAAAGAGAAAGAGAGAGAGAAAGAGAAAGAGAAAGAGAAAGAGAGAGAGAGAGAGAGAGAGAGAGAGAGTCTCAGAGAGAGAGAGAGACAGAGAGAAGGAAAGAGATGTCATTGTATATGTATACATCTGTATGTCTATGTATGTATGAGAGATGACCAGTCCTCCCATGGTTTTCCAGACAAGAACTGGAAGGTGTTTTTCGTCGCCCAAATCCGAACCTTCCCAGCCGGCACTGGGGGCAAGTTGTCTGTCTCTGCCTTCGTTGCCGTCGTGGTGGTTGTAGTCGTTGTTGTTGTTGCTGTTGCCGTGGTCGTTGTTGTTGTCGTCGTGGTCGTGGTTGTGGTCGTTGTTGTTGCTGTCGTCGTGGTCGTTGTTGTTGTTGTCGCTGTTGTCGTCGTCGTCGTGGTCGTTGCTGTTGTTGTTGTCGTCGTCGTGGTCGTGGTCGTTGTTGTCGTTGTCGTTGTCGTCGTCGTGGTCGTTGTTGTTGTTGTTGTCGTTGCTGTTGTTGCTGTCGTTGTTGTTGTTGCTGTCGTTGTTGTTGTTGTTGCTGTCGTTGTTGTTGTCGTCGTCGTTGCTGTCGTTGTTGTTGTTGCTGCTGCCTTCTTTTTGACTTCACCTTTCTTCTTCCCTTCTTTCTTCTTGTCCTTCTTCTTGTCTGCCTTCTTTTTCTTTGTGGGGGTTGGGGGGTTTTGATTTGCGGGGTCCTGTGGTTTCAAGAAGGAGGTCGGCCGTCTGTCTCGCTTGGGAGCAGTGGCCCCCGTGAGACCGTCCTTCCAGGGCGTGGGGGAAGTCTTGTTGAGTAGCCCTTTGGGATTCCAGGTGTAGACATGCCCTGGCGCTAATTCGTCCAAGTCCTGCTTACCCAGCTCGTACTTTTTGCGCACTTCGTCTGAAATGACGACAGTTGCAAAGGGTTTGATGGACGCATCGTCGGTAGCACCGTTGATGGTGAGAAACAGCTCCCCACGACGGTTCTTGCGAATCGTCTGCAGCGTTACAGCAACGTTGCTAGTTGCTGCTTGCTTACTTTTTTGGGGCATCAGAACGCTCGGGGGCTCGAACACACGAGGTTGCAACCGCTAGGATGCACCTGTTCAAGTGCAAGACAGTTCAAAAGTGAACAGAGCTGGGGTTGTTTGAAAGTGCAAGGGAGGGAACCGTTGAAGTGGCATGTTTCCCGCGCCGCCAGCCTGGCCAGTGCAGTTTTCTGGGTCGGCCGATACAAAAACGCAAGCAACACCCATACTTTCTGCAGGTATCCCAGCCAAGCGAAAGCGAGATATGAGCTGCAAATATATATCCGTGTCTTTCCACATCGTGACTAGAGCCGGAATGCAAATGGAAGCTTTTTTGCCCGATGTTTTGTGACGAAAATAATGCAGAAAATTTTCCCATTAACGACCTCATACGTACTGCAAAATGATTAGAACATGGGTCCTGGATAAGCACTTCATGTTTGCAGTGAGTTAGTTCATGCATCCGACTTATAATCTTCAAATTTTTTGGAAATTCCTGCCGAGGCACTCGGTTTCTGTGACGTTCTCCCTCCTGGGCTTATAGCAGTTGGTCGGACATGATTTTCAAATTTTTTGGCAGAGGTTTCTTTGCGTGCAGTCTAATATAGACTGTGGAAATGTGATTCCGGCTCAAGTTGCGTGTGGGAAAGAGCCGGAAAGCTATTCTTAGCTCCGTGGATAGCTTTCTTCTTGTGAACAACATGCATGAATTTTTCGTGTATGGTTTCTGCACTCAAAATTTTCCGCAGTAATTTCAACAAAGCAAGCTATCTCTAGAGCGCGCAGTATGTTTCCGGGTCTTTCCATTGCCTGACTTGAGTCGGAAACATATTTCCTCGCTCTATCTTTTGCTTCTTGTCAAGCAGTGGATGCATGAATTTTTCAAACATTTCCACCATTTTTTTTCAAAACTTTCCGCAATCATTTCACCAAAGCAAAGCTATCTCTAGAGCGCGCAGTATGTTTCCGGGTCTTTCCATCCCCTGACTTGAGCCGGAAACATATTTCCACGCTCTATCTTTTGCTTCTTGTCAAGCAGTGGATGCATGAATTTCTCGCCTCTCTCGCTCTCTCCCCCCCACCCCCCCCCCCCCTTTCTCTCTCTCTCTCTCATTCCTCTCTCTCTCTCTCTCTGAGACTCTCTCTCTCTCTCTCTCTCTCTCTCTCTCTCCTCCCTCTCCCTCTCTCTCTCTCTCTCTCCTCTCTCTCTCTCTCTCTCTTTTTCTCGCCTCTCTCTCTCTCTCATTCCAAAGTGTTATATTTATGTGTACGTACCATATTCATATTGCGCTTATGCCATCATACCCAAACGCCGTCATTTTTTTTTAAGCACGCGCGAAACATCAGAAAATGCTGTTTTTTTTCTAATGCATATTTTCCTATGCAACAGCACTTAGAAAAATTCGTAATATGTACATGTACATGATTACTTATTCATATTGCGCTTATGCCATCATACCCAAACGCCGTCATTTTTTTTTTAAGCACGCGCGAAACATCAGAAAATGCTGTTTTTTTTCTAATGCATATTTTCCTATGCAACAGCACTTAGAAAAATTCGTAATGTGTACATGTACATGATTACTTATTCATATTGCGCTTATGCCATCATACCCAAACGCCGTCATTTTTTTTTTTAAGCACGCGCGAAACATCAGAAAATGCTGTTTTTTTTCTAATGCATATTTTCCTATGCAACAGCACTTAGAAAAATTCGTAATATGTATATGTACATGATTACTTATTCATATTGCGCTTATGCCATCATACCCAAACGCCGTCATTTTTTTTTTAAGCACGCGCGAAACATCAGAAAATGCTGTTTTTTTTCTAATGCATATTTTCCTATGCAGCAGCACTTAGAAGAATTCGTAATCTGTACATGTACATGATGTACTACTAGGGTAGCTACAGCATCAACCCGCCGCGAGATGTTGCGCGCAGGCAAGGCTCCCGTCTACGTGGGGCCTACGGAGGATGGATATGGACTGTTCTGTGATGTTCACGAGCTACCTGCCACTTATTCGTTGGGACTGTTACATCCAGGTGGAAGGCTAGTGGGAACTGCCAACAATGCGCATACGCAGCATTTCACTATGCGGACGAGCCGTGGGCTGCAGGCAGGCATGCACCCGATTGACAACATCAGCACATCGGCTAGAAACGCAATGCACCTTATCAATAGCGCAGCGCGTGGCTTTCAAAGCCAACCGGCCGCGGCCGAGGACGTTCGATTCAACGCTAGGGTGAGCAAGGGTAATGCGTTTGTGACGCTCTCACGTGCGGTGGGCAGAGACGCAGAGATTTTGTTGAACTACACCCCCAATCCTCATTTGACATTCACGACCAGCCCCAAAATGGCGTATCCTGAATGGATGCAAAAGGTAGCCTCCAGAAGGGAAAGAATACCTGTATGGTCACTAGAAACTGAGGAAGGTTGCATTTATTTTATTGTGCCTGAGGAGGAGCATCCTATACCTCTGAGATCTGTATCCTTGGCACAGAATGAGAAGCAGGCTCTACTGGCTTCGGTAGCTGACGGGTTGGACTTACCATCGCTGTCCCGATCGTTGTCATTGCGTCTCGATCAGAAGGAGAAGCTCTTGGACTCTGTCTTGGCGCCTTCGGACATACCATCGCTGTCCCGATCGTTGTCATTGCGTCTCGATCAGAAGGAGAAGCTCTTGGACTCTGTCTTGGCGCCTTCGAAGACACTGAAGAGGGAAGATTCTGACATTACAGTTATTGCTCGAACATCATCCGTGCAGTTAAAGACGGAGGATTCTGACTTTACCTACATGGCGCGACAATCGAGCTCAACGGACACTGTCGATCCTGCATACCTTCTCAGAGACGTAGGGCTGCCTCCACCTCTAGAGGACGCGGTTGTTCCTTCTCCCCTTTTACCACAAGAAAACGAATCCGATTCGACTGTGTTTCCTCCTGAGGAGGACGCAACTGAGACTGCCGTGCCTGCCCCGGAAGATGAGTCGACTGAGGTTGTGTCTGAACAATCTGATCGGTTCGCATTCTTGTCGCACACAGGACGATGAGCCTCCTGCATTAATCGATGAAGAGTTCACACCCACAGGAATCCCGGTATGATTGTATCTTTGTATCCACTGATTGCAGCTTATCCATGGTGTGTCTTTCCCAGGAGTGGATGACTGAGGAGCAAGCGGCCGATATGGAGGCAGAGGCGCGGGTCCTGGGTACCGGGGAGGAATACGAAACACCTGACGGAGAGACTGCGCGCGATTGGAACATGGAGGATCTGCACTCTTCAAACGAACCGCTGTTTCAGCTTATGGTGCTGAATATACCGAGGATGAAGCGGAAACGCCGACAGCCAACACGTCCTTATAATAGGATAACGCGACCGGTTGGCGCCATCAGGCAGCAGCGACCCAAAGCGTTCGGCAAGCAGCTTGGCATGACGTATGCGGAGCTGGACCATCATGTCAAGTCATTCTGCTGCGCAAAGTGGAAGTGTTACTCCTTTTTGAACACGCTCGACGTAATGGATGCTCGTGCTAAGATTTGTTGTATTTCATTGAGCGAGCTTTACACATGGGTTGTTGGTCAGCTTGAGGCATTCCAGACCAACAAGGGAACCTTTCAATACTTGTATCAAACTGAGGAGGTATGCAGAACCGCGTGGCAGCGGATCCATGGGGTCGGGGATGCGATTGTTAAGAGGGCCCACAGAATGCTCGCTTCTGGTACGAAGGTGTTTGCGAAGTCGTCCACGCCCTATCCTGAGGTCTCGGACATTATCTGCGTGTTACTCTGCGAGAAGTTTGGAGAATCGCCAGAGATCTGTAGCGACGGGCTCTGGAAATTGCAGACCATGGCAGCGGACGCTGGAGTGCAAGAATACGTCATTGGGCACTGGAAAGAAGCTTGCGAGAGGCTTGGTGCATCCCCCCGAGTGGACAGGAATCGGCCTCCTGATCGGAAGACCATCGACATATGTTGGCGACAGGATTACAAGCACGTCAAATTCATCCGAGGTACCATCGCGTTTCAATTTGCTAACGAGCGAGAAAAGACAGTCGGCTTCTTGACAATGTTGGTCTAGATGGGGACTTTGCTAAAGACGAGATCTGCACAGAACTAGCTGCGGAACATGCAAGGGGCTTCAAGTCCGAGGCGGAGGCCCAGGACTGGCGTCGCCGTAGTCGGCTGCATCATAAACTGCAACGATCCAACAGGATCTCGATCATGGGAAGAAAGAAAAGTGCACCCAATGATCCTCATTCATTGATCCTATCAGCAGACATGAAGCCACCGGTCAAGGTCCCGTCCTGCCGCCGTCTTTCCAAGGACTTCAAGAAGAAGTTTGTTCTGCGCCTCTGTGTGGGTATGGCGACTTGTTACACCACAGACACTCATTTCATTGTTTCGTATCTGGAGGGAGCCATTGCCAAAGGGGTCAACGCTAACATTACGATGCTGGCAGCCCTTGTTCACTGGGCTACATGGAATCCCGCAACCATGGCTTCGTGGAAGCTGTTTTTCGAATGGGACGGTGGCAGTGAGAACACAGCCTGGCCGTTGCTTGGGTACTGCTGCAAGATAGTGGACGAAGGCGTCAAAGGTTGGATCGAAACCCACCGCAATCTCAAAGGGCATGGACACGACGGCGACGATCAAGACTTTCGTGTCATGGATATGGGATGGAAAAGTAGCTTTTTCACCACCAACCTAGCCCAGGCACTCCTGAAGCTTCTGTTGGCGTTCAAGAGCAAGAGGGAACGCTACGTGCTGCTGGTTCTGACCTGCTGCTATGACTGGCAAAAGTATTTCGCCCCTTGTATGAACAAGTTCTTCAAGCAGTACTCGAAGCCGTTGGCCTGGCGTATTCGCAAGAGGGGCCCGAACGAGCTGCCTACGGCGGAAGTCAAGACGTGGGTAATACTATCCATCAACCTGCTTACCTACCTACCTATCGATCAATGTATTTACCTATTTGCCCGGCTAAAAATATATTGCTTATTTACATGCAGGGCGATGTCCAGCCGGAGTGGCATGGCGAGGGCGACGACGTCCAGGGCGCTCCGCTCAGCATCTACGTGAGGCGTCCCGGTATGAAATCATTGCTTCACTGTTATGTGTTGCCTGGATTTTCCATGATGTGCTATACGTTTCTGTGGTATATTGCTTGCAGAGCAAGCTATGCCCCCGAAGCTTCCTAACGGGATGTTTGCAACACCCCGCCTCAAGAAGGACATCCGAGCTTTGGCGAAGAAGTACTTGAGCCGGGAGGAGATTGACTGGATCGAGGAAATGCTCGCGAAGAACAATTTGACTCGCCTGCACATCGACGGTGACTATCTGCAAGGCAATCTCCCGGGCAAGCCTGCCCACATGTCGTGCGTTGACGCGAAGGGCAAAGAGTGGCGTGTCGAATTTCGTGTCTTGGATGAGCTGCCTCAGAATTTGTGGGAGCTACCACCGGATCGCAAGGCGAAGGTCGATGCCCTCACTCTTCTCACCGAGGAAGAGCGACTGAACCTTCCCAGAACTTACTTCTGTAATAATCAAGCCCCACCAGCGCACCCACGGTGGGTTGGTGGGAGAGAACTTACTCCGGAAGAGCGGCGGGCTCAGGATCTGATGATTGCAGCTGCTCAAGCTCCGTGGAAGAAGATCGACGCCCTTCTGAAAGGGGCTGAGAACAAGGAGTCGTTTGCAGCCAGCCAAATGGTTGTAAAGGAGTTGAAGAGTTGGCTGATGCAGCACGGCGTGGCCACGCAAGACAGAGACAGGAAGGCTTTCAAGAAGGCCGATCTTGTGGAACGCGCCTGGTCGCACTTTCAAGACTGTGATTGCGGCCTCGAACAAGATGACGATCCTCCTCCACCTGTTCCTCGTCCTCTTCCTCGTCCTCCCTCTTTCTTCTTCTGCCTCTTTTTCTTCTTCTTCTTCTTCTTCTTCTTCTTCTTCTTCTTCTTCTTCTTCTTCTTCTTCTTTCTTTCTTTCTTCTTTCTTTTTCTTCTTCATCATCATCATATTTTTGATATTGTAATTCATGCTCGTACCATGTACGTAGGCGGTTCAGAAGCAGATGTAGTTGAAGGTGCTGGTCGCGGTCGTGGCCGTGGCTGTCGTCGTGGGCGCGGGCGCGGACGTCGGGCTGCGGGTGCCCAGAGAGGCCGCGGAGGACAGAAGCGAGCACGCAGCGGGGCAGTATCAGGGGAAGCTAAAAGTGAACCACCGCGTCGTCGTCAGCGACAAGAGGAGGCCGTTAACGAAGAACCAGGCCCTGATCCTTGGGTCTGTAAGTCGTGTCGTTTTTTCAACGAGGAAGGGGGCCCCGAGTGTATTTTATGCAGATGGCCTACCGACCTAGATTCGGATGTCTCCAACACATCTTCGTTGTCTTCTGAAGACAGTCCCATCCTCAGGGAGTAGCCGCCTTCAGTGAATGAAGGTTTGTTTCAACCTTGCACATGTATGATCAGTTTGCAATCATTTGTATCATAACATGTACGTAGCTCATCTTGTTTCTAGCTTGCAGGAGCGCTTTGTTTTCTCAGGGAACACCACGTGTTTGTAGATTTGAATTCAATTCGACTTAATTTGATTCCCCCCCCCCCCACCCGTTTTTTCTCAAGTCTTTTGAAAGGTCGTTTTTCTCAAGTTTATTGAAAGGGAAAGACTCAAGTAAAGAGAAAAAAGCGCAACACGATTAGTAAGCATTATTAAAGCAAGGATCACTCATTTCATTCAATCCACTTAACTTGATTGTCGTTTGATCTTCTGCTGACATGCCCCCCCCCCCCCACACACACACACACATCGCTATGTCACATGTTTTTCCTAAGTGTGGAGGCAAGCAAAGCAATAATAATAATAAATAATAGCTTAGAATTCATCAGCACAGCTTCTCCTTTCTTTGTGAGCATGGATTCCGTGAAGCTCGTCATCGGACAGCTTTGTCAGTCCTTGCTGTCACCCCCCCCCCCCTTTCCCTCCTGTTTCAGTCAGTTTTTCTCAAGTCTGTTGAAAGGGAAATGATAAATTAAATAGAAAACAAGCGCAAAACGATTAGTAAGCATTGTAAAAGCAAGGACCAATCATTTAGATCAATGCAATCCGTTCCGGCAGTACGAAATGATAGAAAAATATGTAAAATACATGGTTTTGGACCGGTTCCGACACACCTCCGGAGGTGAAGTCCAACTGACTTCCGATCAATAAAAACATGTTTCAATATCATTTTAATACATTGCTCAATTAGGTAAATGATTTCTATCGATTTCCTGAATGTTGTGAAAATATATGTTTTTGTCATTACAAATTTAGGAAAAAGTGACCCCCCCACCTTGGCCGATTCCTTTGTTATATTATTATTTATTGGAACGACAGGGTTGTTCCTACCCAAAAGAAGATGGGCTTTAAGCAGAGCATCGTTGAGCTACACTGTTTGGGCGGATTGACGAGGCTACAAAGAAGACGGAGATTTTGACGTACCATGTAGGTGACAATATACATGTGTCGGCGTCGAAGGAGAGCCGTCGTGAGTACGTCAGCAAGCTCAATCGTGAGTGGGGCAACGTAAAGGACCTTGGGCCAGTCAAGAAGGTTCTGTCTTTGGAGTTTGGCGTACGTCGTGCAGGGGGAGTGCTGACGATGACTATCCATCAGAGGGAGTACATCGCAACGCTACTGGCTCGGTTTAAGAGAAGCGATGGGCGCCAATGGATGCCAGCGAAGACGCCGTGGCTGCCAGCTGGATCGAAAATGGAGCCAGCTATGCTAGCGTACTCACCACAGGAGATCGTTGGTAGCTTTGTGTGGCTGAAGGCTAGTGTGCCGGAGTCGGTTCTGCCACTCAGCGTGCTGGCTGAGCATCAGTCTGATCGGGACAAGTTCGATTACCGGGCCGCGGAGCAGCTTCTACGATACTTCCTATTCGTGCAGAATAGGGGGGTGATGTTCTCGTCTGATGGGAACCGCACCTTGGAGGCTGATTCCGATTCCTCGCTTGGGAACGGGAGTAACATGTACTCGAGGACGGGTGGCGTTGTGAACGGGCCGGTCACGGTGCGTGCGACAACGCAGAAGCATCTAGCAACAGGCACTCAAGAGAGCGAGACGTACGCGGCTTCGGAGGTGCTCCACGACTTGGAGGCGGTACGCAACGTCATCAGGTCGATGCCGCGGTCCAACGGCAACCCGTTGAAGGCGGAGCTTCTGGCAGTGCCGACTATGAATGTCAACAATCAAGCCACTGTATGCACTGCTCCGAACTCGGTGTTCGGTAAGAGGCGAGGCATATTGCGCTGCGGCATCATCATATCACCGAGTCGATAAGGAAGGGGGAGGTTGCCATCAACTGGGTACCTTCTGAGAAAAACCGAGCTGATGTTCTGTCTAAACGAATTGACAGTCTTTCCCTGTTCAAGAAGGGAGCAGACAGAATCTCTGGTAACGGATCGAAGTAAGACACTTAGAAATAGGCTCTGTACCAGACTCAGTTCTAATAACTACCTTTTGAAATTAGGGGGAGCATTGCAGTAAAATAGCTGTTAGATAATTTCAGACGGGGGTTATTCTTTGTGGTCAGCGAGAGCTGTCCCTCTGGATGTGGGCAGATAATGTAGTTCTGCATGTCCAGGACCATCAGCGCCCAGCCGGGGGGGAACTCTTTTACCTCCATGGTGGTGAGCGGGCCGGTAGGGAAACGCTTGCTTAGTCCTTTTACATCCAGGCTGTCCGTGAGTCGCAAAACCCCCCCCCCCCCCTCCCCTGCGCTGGCGCGCGCGCGGGGGAGACGCCCCCCCCCTCGGCTGCTTGCATGTTTTTCTCACTTTTCTGACAGAGCCAGCAGAAAAACCATTTCCGGAGCAAATCAAATGTATGGTTCGAGCTATTTTAGACTAGATACAAAGGAGACAAAAGAGGGGTTTGCTCCTCGCGCTTCCAGAGAACCAACGGCGGGAGAGAAGGCTCTCTCTCTCCATGAGTGAAAAACATTGCACCCTAGCTTATGTGTGCGGATCCCTTGTGTGACCGAGCAGACAAAGAATTGGGGGCTGCCAAGCTAAAGTTGTGTGCTCGTTGCCGCGTCTTGCGTTACTGTAGTCGTCTTTGCCAAAAGCGTCATTGGGTAGCTGAGCACCGCGATCTTTGCATACAGGGGGCTCGTCAAAACCCACAATACCTGCGGGCGCTCAGCGCCATCCAAAGAATTCGGCGGTCGAAGAAGCGACAGGCCACGCTATGGAAGCTAGCACGAACGGACGGCTTGTCAGGCATTGTCGATGCCTGCATGTATTAGTTGGCCCCGAGAAAAAAGCCTGTCCGTGTACCAACTGACGGAGCAGGACCAGTCCTGACTATAGGTATTCGCAGGCAAGCGCAGCTGAGGCCAGGGGCCAGGGGTTGTGTGTCCTGGTGGAGGCCTTGTTACAACGGACCTCTCAGAGTAGCGCAGGCGCCGACGACAGCCAACGATGGCACACTACCGTCTTTTGCTTGATTCTGCCGGAGAGCACAGCGCCCGTTCTGGTTGACAACAACTTAGCTCACGATGACAAAGACCTTCTGATCGGCAGGCCGCGCTGCGGGTTCTGCGCAAGGCTAGATTCAGGCGACGCGGCTCTGCTCGCCTGCAGCCACTGCCGGCTTTTCTGGTATTGCAACAAAAAATGCCAGGCCCAGCACTGGCGCCAGGCCCACCAGCGGGTTTGCGCTCCGGGGCAGAGCCTGTCAAGTCTTAGCCATGCAGCTGCCTCAGCGGTTCATGGAGCTTATGCGGCGCCCATGTTTGGAACAGGCGGACGAAGCGAAATCAGTGCTCCTGTATGCTGTGCTTGAACTAGCGCGGTTACAGCAGGCGACATTAACTGGATCTGATCCATATTGGTACAAACAGGGGCTCAAGCCCTTTTATCGGAGGGTGTGCTGGGCGGGAAAGTGCCTGAACGGCGACCCACGCGGCGCGCTAGAAGCCTGCGTACCTCCGGGACTTCGAGATGAGGTGCTGGCGCTGTGGCGCGCAGACCGTTAGCGCGGAGCTTGCTATTGGTTCCAAGATCTTGTCAAACTTTTAATAAATTTTTTTTCTTCTTGGTGATTTCTTGGCGCTTACAAGGTATGGCCAAAATCTTTCTCTCCTCTCTTCTTCATCTTCTCTGTCACCTCCCTCAGTAGTATAATATCCTTTTTTTAATACCATTTTTTCGTGCCCTCAAAATGGCTATTTAAAAAAGGATTGGCTCTCCTATTGCTAGTTTGAACTTTCAATACGAAGCAACAAAACAGCAAAATAAAAAAACGGAAATTTTGATGAATACGAAAAAGAAAAATAAAGAAATCTCTCTTGCTCTTAATCTCGCTTTTAAATAAAAATAAAAATCAAGCAAAATTTTTTTCCGCTTTACTTTTACTTTTAAATAAAAGCAAGAAAAAGTTAAAATTTTTTAAGGTTAAAAAAAACACACCATTATCTCCGACATGTCGGAGATTGAGCACCGACGGAAAACATATATTATACAATAAGAAAAAACGAATTTATGTCAACTGCGACACTGCGACAAAAAAAGCGAAATTCTGTCGCAGAGGTTGCAACACGGCAACACTGCAACACCGCCGTGTTGCGGTGTCGCATGGTGATATTCACGGAAATAGAATTTTCTAGAATTTAAGCCACCAGCCACCTATAAATCCAATATTACCTTAGCCTTTTTTTCTCGCTTACTACTCCTGATATTCTCTGGTTGAATGTCTTCTCTTTTTAACAATTCCTATTTTTTAAATTATCATTTAAGTAATAAAAAAATAGGTTAATATACAATGAACACGAACAATCTAAGAAAGATTACGAAAGGCGGAATACAGATTAAAAAAAATAAAGTTGTAATAGTTTGGAGAGAGGATGGAATAACGAAGGAGAAAGCAATAGGAATAAACAACAAGAGAACGAAGGAAGAAGCAGAACAACTAGCAAAAGAATTTTACGAAAACGAAATCTTAGCAAAATATGAAGAAGATAATAGGAATACTGATTACAATCAACTCAGAAAACAGAAGAGAGCGGAATATGTAAAGGAAAGAAGAAAACAGAAATATACCTGTGTATGCGGTAAGGTAATAGGGATATACGGAAAATATCAACACGAAAAATCAGACTTTCATAGAGACCATTTCGCAGAGAAAGAAGAAGTTATGATAGGGGGGCATAAAGTTATTCGTATAATTCGTAGAAACGACGACTTGGAAAGATATTATAAAAATCACTCGTGATTTGTTATAATAATGTTATAAAAATAAAAATGTAAAACCATTTAAAGAAATAAATATTATTACTTATATAATATGTCTTCTATAATGATACAAGCGGACAAGGAATTGAAAGAACTATACAACTTACATTTTCCAGAAGCACTAGCTCATGATAGAAGGATTAAGAAATACACTAGAAGAGAAACACTTCAGCGATATAGCAAAGCCTTTAAGTTTTGGGAAGAACAGAGAAACAAGGCATTAGAGGCTCCAACAATGTTGAATATTCACAAATGGCAAATTTGCGAAGAAGCAATCGCACAACTTAAATTAAGGGTGATGATTGTATTAAATAATAAAATGTAAAACCATTTAAAGAAATAAATATTATTACTTATATATATAGAGAGATGGGGAGACACAAGAAATATCTCACACCTGAGGACAAACGAAAGGCTAACTCCGAAAAGGCTCTTGCATATTACAAGAGAAATAAGGACGAAATTAATCAAAAGAGGAAGGAGCAATTAAAAGAACGAAATAGAAAACTTAAGGAATACGAAGAAATGAAGGCGAGAGGAGAGTAAAACAAAAACGAAAAACAAAAAAGTATTTTTTTTCTAAAAATTATGAATTTCATATTAAAGGTAAGACAATTTATATATATAAAAGGTAAAACAATTTAATTTATTTCAATATTTTTATATCCACCCTAATATAAAAGTAATGCCACCACCATTACCGCCAAGACCGACGAAGGAAAATGTAGAACTAGCGAAGGTAAGGGCGAATTTGAGGAAAACAGAAACCAGAGAAAACAAAAGGGAATTTAAAGTAGTAGAGTTAAAATCTAGGCGAGACAATAGATTAAACTCTCTTACATACGAGAAGCAAGGATTAGACATAAAATTTTATGATACTGATGCATTAGAGCGAGAGGTTCTAATTCCTATACTATTGGATGCGAAAAGAAATGGTATGACAGGAAATGCGGATGTTCATATCACTATAACATACATAACAGACCACGAAGAATTAAATAGATATTATAAAAAGAAAACATTTAATTCTTTTCAAATAAAAAACTATGACGATTTTATTGAAATGTTGAATGAGTTTAACATAAGCAATATTGAAGCATCTGGATTAGGTTATGACCGAATTATTGAATATGCTAAGGTAGTAGTAGTTCAAGAAAACGGAGGCGGTTGTTATGAAGGAAGAAACAAATGTAAAAAAACAATATCTGATGAAAACATATTGATATCTCCCGCTAGCAAGAATAATAATTGTTTATTCTTTCTCTGTAAAGACCTTCTTAATATGCCACTTATTAACAGAAAAAGATGTAATGATATTAGAGAGAAATTCAATCTTTCTAATGATTGCCCCATACCATTCTCTACCGCCGTAAAAATCCTTAATACTTTGATAAAAGAAGGAAAGACATATGAAATAACAAACGCCTTAACAAGAGAAACTATAAGCACAAACAACATCGGAGAAGAAGCGGACATTATGATTTACTTAGAGAATAACCACTATTTTGGATTAACTAAAAGATATAAACAAAAATGCGAACAATGTTTAAAGAAATACATCAAAAAGCACACTTGTAATCCAAAAATCATAAATTATGTGAATAGAGAAATATTAAAGAATGGAAAGAGACATTTAATAACGAAGGAGCATAAAGAAAAATATAATAATAAAGACGAACTCCTTCATTACGACCTTGAAACTTTTAGAAATAACACACTTGCTGAAGGCTTTGATATTCACGACTGCTATATAGTCGGATATACTCAAGGGACGGAAGGATTTAAATACTTTGCTGGTATTGATTGTATTTCTAAATTTCTGGATTTAGTCTTAGAGAGAGGAAAGAAGTTAGCAGTAGAATGGGCAAACAAACAACTACATAATCCAGTCAAGAAAGTAGCAGGAGTAAGAAAGAAAAGAAACAAAGATGAAGAACCGCCGATTTTATATGTGAATGGATTTAATGGAGCGAACTTTGACCACTACTTCATTAAACAGGAATTAATAAGAAGAGGCATTAAACCAAAATCACATATGATTAATAACGGCTCAATAATCTCTTTACAATTTGAAAATATTAAAATGTGGGATATGTGTAAGCATACTCAGGGAACTCTAAAACAAAACTTAGAAAATATGAAATGTAAAACTCTTAAAGGAGATTTTGACCACGACCAAGCCACAGAATGGGAAAAAATGAGCGAAGAATTAAGAAATAAGTGTCTTGAATATTTGAAGTGTGATGTTATGGGGTTAAAAGAGTTATATGACAAAATAAACACAGAGATATTTGAAAAACACTCAGTGAATTTAACTTCATACATTTCAACTTCAAGCCTTGCTTTCAATATCTGGAAGAAAATGATTGATGGTAAGCACGATGTAAGGCTTCCAACTATTGAACAAGAAAAGTCATTTAGAAAAGCGGTTATCGGAGCAAGAACATATCCAAGCAAAAAAAGATTTGTTTCAAAACAATACAAGGACTACTTAGCGGGAAAAATCACATTTGACGAATTAACCGATTATTTAGTTGATGCGGATGTCGTATCTTTATACCCAACAGCGATGCTTAATTTATTTATGGTTGGAGAAATTAAACAGGCTATCGCACCATTTGATTATAATAATCTTCCAATCGGTATTTACAATGTTGATTATATCTCACCAAAAGACATTCTACATTCAAGAATAGGACAGAGAAATAAAATGGGCTCATTAAAGTGGAATTTAGCGGATATGAAAGACCAATGGCTCACAAGTGTTGATATTGAAGATATGATTAAGGAAGGCTACGATATAACAATTCATAAAGGCTACTATACAGAGGAGGCCGAACCAGTTTCAAAGAATACATACTGGAAATGTTTAAGGCGAAAGAAAATAGCGAAAAAGGCACACCGCAATATTTACTAGCCAAACTATTTATGAATTCGTTATACGGAAAAATGATACAGCGACCAATCCCAACAGAAGCAGAATATATTAAATCAAATGAGGAGTATTGGAAATTTTGGACGAAAAACTATATATCTGATGTGGTTGAATTCAAAGATAAAGACGGAAACAAACTATGGCACGTATCTGGAATACCTAGAAATGAAGTAATAATTGAAGAGAGTATTACAAAGCCTTCTCATTACGGGGCTTTCATTCTAGCATATAGCAGGCGAATTATGTATAACTACATAAAAGAGGCTAATCCAAATAAAGACATAGAAGCCGACTTCTATTACACCGATACCGATAGTCTAGTGTTGCATGTTAGGTTCGCCAAACTAATCAAAAGGCTTGGTGATAAATCTCTCGGAGGAATAACGGATGACTTAGGAGATTGCTGTAAGATAATAAGAGGAATATGGATTGCTCCAAAATTGTATATGTTAGAATTTACAACGAATGAAGCCTTTCTCCCTTACCTTACTAAGAATGACTTGAAACATAAAGACAAAGGTGTTCATATAATTGAATGCTACGAAAATGAAGGAGTAAAAAAGAGATACTACCACCTTAGAGGTAAGGGGTTGAATTCGAAAGGGTTAAATCCAGAAGTATATGAAAAGATGGATTTAGGTGAAAGCATTGAAAATGTTAGAGATTTTCAAATGGAGAAAATTCATTTATCACGAAATAGCAAACAGCAAAATATTAACCATTTTAGCATAGTTCATACTACAAACATAAAAAAGAAAGTTAATGATAATAAATGGCAAGGTCGGGAGTTTATCAATGAAAATGATAGTATTCCTTACGGATATCAAAGACATTAGAAACGAGAGAGCAATTCTAAAATATCAATTAAATAATTAATTTTTTTCAATAATTTTTTTACCAGTCTATATATAGCAATGTCCGCCCTCACCAGACTATGCGAGAAGTTTGAAAAACTCTCTATTGAAAATAAAAATGAAACCTTCACATTGAAAGATATCCAAAAGGTAATTCAAGAACAAATAAAGGCAATTGAAAATGCACGGGCTGGCAAGCCAAAGGATACTTTTCCATTTGGTAAGTATAAAGGTAAGAAAATTCAAGATATAGCGGTTATTGATAAGCCATATCTTGAATGGGTTATGAAACAGCCGTGGTTTGAGAAATTTACCGACATTAAAAGTGAAGTAAAAAAATACATTTAATAAAAATTATTTTGTAGTATATATATCAATGACAGACCTGAGCACCAAGCAGGACTACTTGAATGAAATTGAAAAATGGAACATTGACAGCGAAGTTAAGAAACCCACTATTAAATGGACTAAACCCGACATTGTTTCTTTTATGAGCAATATAAACCAAGAGATGATAATGTGAAAGTAGTTATTCCTTTAGAAAACGTGTTGGACGAAGAGCCGAGCACACCTTTTAAGGAGACTGATTTAAAAGAGACTGGTATCACCGAAATAAAGGCCAAGGTCGGCGAAGAAATAGCACAAAGTGAAACCGATGTTTTTCTTCAATATGGTAAGTATAAAAAAATGAAAATTGAAGATGTCGCTAAGATTGACAAACCATACCTTGAATATTTAATTCAACAACCTTATTTTAATAACAAAGATGCGGTAAAAAATATTTATAATTGATATTACATCGTTTTCCGCTTATTATTTTTTATTATTTACTTTTAAACGATGTTTGCAAAACACACGGGAGCGGTAGCGGGAGTGTGAATTTGCAAATATCCACATCGCTTTTCATTAAATTTTTTTTGCTTCAATGGTCTTCAATAAAGTTAGCGATAACATTAATATTGCTACCAGCACCTGCCGACACAGCCTTCTGTGTGAATGTCAAAACATCGTTCGGTGTTAATTGAATATCGTAAGTTCTGAGATTAATCTGTTGAGTTGAGGTGGCATTTACATAAATCTTAAAAATTGTCGTTCCGTTGGCGATAGCGGTTGCTTTTGTGTCTGTATCTACGATTGAAGTTGTGGCATCAACATCAGCAAAACCAGCCCCTGTTAGTGTCCCATTCAATACCATTCTGACGACATTTGACTTAGTATCTTCATTTGTAATACTTACCAAGGAAGGAAAGACATTTGAATAGTTGGTGAGGCTATTATTGAATAGTGCTTTATTCCTGATACTTAAAATGGGGCTTTCAGTGGTGCTCGTTTTTTCGTCTCCTTCCGCAGTATTTGTAATACTGGTATTAATAGTATTTGAGCCCTCAATAAATAAACTGGCACTCGCCGTTTTAAGAATTTGTATTCCAGTCTTTGCATCATTTCTCATGACTGCCGTAAAAGGTAATGTTGTATTTCGCAGGCTTACCCCAGTATTAGCATTCGCATACTCAATCATATGAACTAATTGAAATAATCCTGTTATGGGATTTTCAATATAAAACTTAATAGCACCAAACCCAAGATACTGAAATTGAATTTGAAATACATTTCCTTTGCTCCAGTCTAAGTTAGGCATAGCAAAATTACCATCGCATGGGTCGTCCCAGTCTTCTTGGTCAATATAAACTGCAACACCTCCTTTAATATGCGCGATATTCATTCCTGCTTGATTTTTGTAAAAATAAAATCCATCAACGAGATCATTTCCTATTCCAATAAATGAATAGTAATCTTTTGTATCATCCGTTGTCCATATAGCAGTAAAGCGAGCAAGGACACCCATTCCAGTTCTATATTTTATTCTCCTTTTACTTACTAATCCAGCATCTGCCGTTGCATTAGCAGTTGTTTTCAATTCAGCCATATTATTCAAAAATGACACAGACGATTTTGTTTCTGTTTTTGTCCATATCCTAGTATTAATGGTATATGGAAAGATTTCTTGTAATACTGGTGTTAATTGACCTACTACTGCTTCACCAAAAGCGGTTTTTGAATTATTTGTTTCCATATTACCATCATATCCAACACTGACATTTATAAATTCTCCATCTGGATTTTGTGCTATCAAATTTCGTTGGTGGGACATTATATATTAATAATAAAAAAATAAATTAACTAACAAAATTAATAATCGCCTCTTACGACATTAGAATTTCAATTCCCTTCACAAGCACACTTCGTTGAAGAATGGCAAAAGTGTAATGGTTAAGATTGTTTCCAGCAGTAGTGCCGACAAATTCATATCGCCTCTCAGTGTCAAGGCTCAGACCACTCACCTCATACCCGTCAGTATCCTTATCACAAAGCGGGCGGTTGTTGTCCCAAGTATCAACATGAAACCAGTTGTAATGATAGACATCGCTGTTTAGGATAGCACTACCCTTCAACTTATCCTTCAAAATCATATAGTCTTCATTCTCAGAGGTGTCAATGTCAAATTGTTGAAGACGAGAGCCATCCAGAGTTGTATAGTATGAAGTAATTTTTGCATCCGCTCTGTTATCATTGTCAAAAGCGGTATTTTTATTTTCATCGTTGTGGAATGCGGAAGTATAAATTCTTCTAATTCTCTCACCCTGTGAGCGGTTCATTTTTACAACGAAATTTTGACTTGCTGTTGAGAGGTTCTGCTTCCAAGAGATAGGGTATTCAATCTTAAATGGGAAACCTTCTCCCGCAATCTTCTGCTGTACGCCAAGGACGACATTTGGGTCAGTCTCTACGGCAAGAAACAGATTTAAGTTTGAAATAGTAGCACCAACAGCCACCTGTGCAGCACCAGTAGAAATACTGCTCGCATCAGTTCCATAGAAAGTAGAGCGGTTAGTGCCCTCCCAGACAATTCGCAAATCAAGGATTTCATTAAAACCGATAGTCTTATCTAATTCAAAAATAGTTCCAAAAATCATACCCAACGGAAGTTTAACTTTAATGACAGGGGTAGCCGATGCATTACCGCCTCCTTCAAAATACTTAGCCTCCTCAAAAGGAACATTAACAAGGCTATAATTTCCAGCAGTGCTATCGGCTAGAGCGGTATCATTATGACGGCGAGCATTAACAAGTGGCACTTTGTAGTATCCTTGAACTGCAGCAACCACTCCAGCAGTATTGACTGCATCAGTAATTGCTTTTCTTTCCGCTACACTTCCTAATATCTCAACTTTTCCAGCATTACACTTTTGAAGCATAGCCCCGCTAGATACACCCGCCCCGTGGTTTTCAAGTGCCATAAACTTCTCATATTTAATTTCAGGCTTCCAAATCATCTTAGTGTAATTGCCCACGTGTTGAAGATTACACAAATATTGACCGCTTCGGCTTCGCAGTTCAATTCTTTGTATCATAGGCAAGCAGTCCATAAACATACGATTATAACCAGCAGATGCGGTAGGGGTGTAAGTAAATCGCAAGACAGACCTCGCAAGGTTCAAAGGACTAGTAGGGATTTCAAAGGTGCTTTCATTTCCACCAGCAGTTGTAATGTTAACATCAGCCGACCCTTCACGGGCAGTAAGTTTGTTCAATTCATACTTACCAGTGAGCAGTTCCTTAGTCTGATGGACTAGTTCTCCTCCGTATTGGACAGGCATTTTTTTCTTTTTTTTTTGAAGTGTTGTAAATTAACTAATTCACAAGAATATATTTATAGAAAAAAATAAATAATTCAAAATTAAAATATCTTTACCTCGCTTTCAATAGATTGAAGAATGAATTAAATAAACTAAAATAATTAGTTTCACGATAAACCAATAAAGTCATAACTATTCCCAAACCATTAAGATTTATTGCTTGGTCGTTTTCGTCCGTCAAGTAAAACCTGAATACATTGTTTGAACTAGCGGACAATGTTTTACCATACTCAGACCCGCTTCCATCATAAATGACAGAGCCGAAAGGAATTTCGTTGGCAGTGTATATTTCTTGTAGCACATGATTATCTCCTTCATTCACTAAGTCTGATTGAAGATACAATGTTTTTTCACCAGTTAGAATAATTACATTTGGCGATTTAATTAAATCATTAGCAAAGAAATATGTTGAATTTCTATCAAAACCCATTACCTCGTGAATACGTGTATCAGCATCAAATATAAACCGCGGTTGAATTCCATTATTCTCTGACACACTGAATGTTAATTTGCCATCCTCTGGTTCTATGTTGGTATTATTACTGGATACAACATAAGTATAATTATTTGGGCTGTCTGCGGATAACACCTCAGATAGTTTATTTTTTAGATTGTTCATTGTGTAGTTTCCCTCAGGTATTGTAATTAAAGCCTCATATCCGTCTTCGGATAATGTAAAAGTATTATATGGTGAAGCCACAGAGTAATACGACTTTGGAACATAGATATGAAGAATTTTACAATGCGTGGAATTGTCTAGACCCTTCATATTGACTTCGTGTGTAAAGTCGCTATCTGTGCCTGTTATTCTGTTTTTACTATTTATGTAATAGATACCACTTGACCTGCCCCCTTTGTAATCCATGATATTTAGAATTGCGCTTCGTGCTGTCGCACTCTCGCTTATTCTAAACATCGTTTTTTTCTTTTTCAAAAAAATTAATCGGTTTTCGATGGTTATCAACAAACGAGAATGAGTGAAACGAATGAGAGTGTAGTTGATAACTATCTTTCAAATAAAAGTATCAAAATTACCATATCCATTCTGTGCTTTCAACTTTTCCGCTTCTTCTTCTTTTAAGTCTGTGAAACCCGAACTAAACTTAAATCGGTTGCCTTTCGCTCGCTCCATTAAAAACCTCATTGAGTGCCATCCACAAGTTGAGGAAGTATCACTCTGTTGCTTTACTTGATTTACCTTCATCAATAAATAACTATCGGGGTGGCTTTTGTCAATTAGTCGTTTCATTTGTTGTTGAAAGTCTTCCGTTGGTTGGTAAAGTGCTAATGGGTCATACACTTCCACTGACCTGTCTTTATCTAGACTTACCCATATAGCAATCCAATGAGACCCCGCTTGTTTGCGATTGTCCAAATTCATAATAAATCCGTATCGTTTTCTTTTTTCTGGATTTAGTTTGTAGATTTCATCACTGGCTATTGCTCCGAGATACCATCCATATTTTTTCATTATGTCGTCTATTTCATTAGTCATTAGTCCCCTCCCTTCTCCTTCCTGCGGGGGTTCCTCTGGCTCTGGTTGTTGTGGCTCTGGTGTCTCCGCTTCACTCGGTGGTATGGTTGTCTCCTCTAGTGGTGTTTGGTCTGGCGGTGTAGTAGTATCTGTTGCCGGCTCTGGTGGCGGGGGTAGCGGTTTGGGCATCCCTTCATCAACATTTAAATCCGCTGAAACTTGTTTATCTACATTTGGGTCTATTGTCATTTTGTTCGTTAGAGTATTTACAAAATCATGTTTGTTCATTGTGTGCCTCCAATCTTTGCGGGCTAAGTATTTTTTTATTTTCGCTATTGAAAATACCTTATCAATTAATTCATCTAATGTCTTCGCTCCACTACCTTTTTGTTCAGTAATACCCATATACTCTTCATATCTAGCATAATCCACCACTTTTCTTTTTACGTTTTTCACCTCACTTCCAACATCAATATTAAACCTTTTAATCATGTTAATAATCCACTTTGAAGTGTCTTTGTAATTTAAGTTGTTATGACCATCATTATCTAGTCTCTTTTTTAAAGCCTGTGCTAACTCTTTTATGGTAATGGTTGGGTGATAAGTTTTTGAAAATCCAGAGATTAAAAATTGATTAATTTGTAAATTTTCAAGATGCTTACCCTTTTCTTCTGCTTTCTCTTTTTCCTTTTCAAGTTTTTCTTTATATTCTTCTGCTAACTTTTTCTGTTCTTCTAAAGATGTCGCTGTGGCTATAGCCATCTGAATATCTTGACTGGCTTTTTGTAAGTCTTTGAGACTCATCTTTTTAATGAATTTATCTGTATATCCTGCTAATTTCAGTGTTTCAATATCTTTCTGCTTTTGCTTTTTTTCTTCCTCATATTGCTCTTTCGTTTTCAATGGTGCTTCATCTCCTAAATTAGGTAAGGCTGGTGCTTGTGGTGGTGCTCCAAATGGTGGTGCTAATGGATTATCTCCAACTGGTTGGAGATATGGTGCTTGTGGCGGTGCTTGTGGCTGTCCAAATTGTGGTGTTTGTGGCTGACCATATAACTAAACATTCGACAATCTTGGGGGTATCCCTTTTTCCGAAATTTTCCATGAAGTATATGGACTTTTTTGAAAACGTGTGGAAATGAAAGGAAATGAATTCCCTGATTGCAGAACATATAAAAATAATATTAAAATATGTTTTTATTAATTGTAATACACTTTAACTTCATCTTCAGAGGTGGGCAGGAACCGGTCCGACACGGTAATTTTTCTACTTTTTCGTAGTCCCGGCTACCATGAATCTATGATGATAACAATGCCGAACATGCAGAATTTGCTTTTACTGTTTATTCTTGCTTATATTAAGCATTTTACTATATTAAGACATGGTTTTACCTTCAAAAAATTCTGTTTGCCCGCTGTGACGTACGCTGGTACGTAGAGGGGGGAGGGGGGGGGTGGGGGGGGGGGGGGGAATGGGTCGGAGGGAGGACGCTTCACATCAGATTCTGGTGCATTATCAGAGTTAAACAAATTTCTAATTTCAGTTTTTAGAAGAAGCGTTACAGTTGCAGTTGCCCTAGACAAAAACCATTATGAAAAAGTCGGACCCAGAAAAATTCATTCAAAAAAAATAATCACATACGACCACGTCCACGTCCACGTCCACGTCCACCCGCAGCACGACGTGCGCGGCGACGTCCGCGCAAACGGATTCCTGAGTTACGCATTCTCCAACTTGCGTCGGAGCGATCTGAATCATCTACAATATGGATAGCATCATGTTAAGGAGGAGAAGAAGAAGAAGAAGAAGAAGAAGAAGAAGAAGAAGAAGAAGAAGAAGAAGAAGAAGAAGAAGAAGAAGAAAACTAATACCATGCTTTTCTTCCTCTGAACCAGAAGATCGATCAGACGATGAGTCAGTTGATGAACTGGAAGATGAAGTATCAGATAAGTCATCCTCTGAATCTGCCACTGGTTCTGCAGGCTGAGCAGCACCAAGCTCTTCTTCCTCAGGGAACCCACAGTCGCATCGTTCGAAATGGTTCCACGCTTGTTCAATAAGCTCTGCCTTCTTGAACTGTTTCCGATCGGAGTTTTGCGTTGCAACACCATGCATTCTCATCCATGATTTCAATTCGCTAACTACCATCTGCTTGGACGCAAATTGCTTTTTTTCCTCTGACGATCTTAGCAACGTGAGAATTTTCCGCCAAGGCTCAGAAGCATTTCCAAATGCTAAATCCTGCTCCTGCTTTTCTTCGCTAGTAAGCTGTCTTGCACCACGCCATCTCGGGTGAGCTGGAGGACGTCCTTCATTAACAAAATAAGTGCGTGGTAAGGACAGCAGCTCTTCATCGGTCAAACGCGTAAGTGCGTTCATTTTCTCCTGTCGTTCTTGAGGCAACTCCATCCAATTTACAGGTAGCTCGTCGATCAATCGAAATTCTGCTCTCCATTCCTTGCCTTTTGCATCGACACAGGACATATGAGCAGGACGGCCGGGCAGGCCGCCTTCGAAGTAATCTCCATCCACCTCTACTCTGGTCAAATTTCCACCTGCTAACATTTCCTCCACATGTGCTCGCTCATCCGGCCCTAGGTATTTAGTAGCCAAAGCACGAATATCCTTCTTCAGGCGCGGATTGACGAAGTAGCCGACTGGAAGCTTGGGAGGCATGTCGGTCGCTGTCATAAATAGAGAGAGAGATAGATAGATAGAACGAGAGAAAGAGAGAGATATATATATATATATATAGAGAGAGAGAGAGAGAAAGAGAAAGATAGATAATATTATTACCGGGGCGTCCGATAAACAAATTGATCGGTTCTCCTCTGGGATCATCACGCACTCCATGAAAATCCTGTGCGTCTCCCCAAGTAGCGATCTCTACAGTCGGCAAAGCGTCAGGATCTTTCTTGGTGATTCTATATGCCAAGGGTTTGTTGTAGTTTTTGAAACTCTTGTTCATACACGGGCTAAAATGAGTCATCCAGTCGTAGTTACATCCGAGAACAACCAGCACATGCCTCTTCTTGTGCTGCTTCTTGAATGCAAGAATGAGCTTTAATAACGCTTGAGCGATGTTAGTTGTCAGGAAGGTGCTCTTCCACCCGATATCCATAACTCGAAATTCCTGATCATCTCCATCGTGCCCGTGCCCTGGTGGCTTGCGATGTGACTCTACTTGGAAACGGATTCCTCTGTCAACGACATTGAGCCCAAGGAAACCCAGCATCGCCCACGCGGTGTTATCACCAGCTCCGTCCCACTCAAGATATAATTTCCACGCTTGCATTGTGCGAGGGTTCCAAAGTTGCCAATGTAAAAGTGCGGCAAGCATAGTAATGTTGCTGTTCGCGCCGTGTTCTACCGCGCCTTCAAGGTACGTCAGAATAAAATGCGTATCGGTAGTGTAGCAGGTATTGATTCCAACGCAAAGGCGAAACACAATTTTTCCTTTGAAATCTTTCGCGGCGCGGCGGCAAGATGGGATCTTCACTGGCGGTTTCATATCGGCTGATATGACTGTGGCAGCAAAATCTGCTGGTGCTGCCTTCTTGCGCTGCATGCTGGCAACGCGGCACGCCCTGTGAATTTTGTGATGAAGCCTGCTACGGCGACGCCATTCTTGAGCTTCTACTTCAGTCCTGAAACCGTTAGAATGATCAGCAGCAAGCTCTGTGCAGATCTCGCATTTTGAGAAATCTCCTTCTGCAAAACAAACCTGTAATAAGTAATGATAACGAAAATATGCATAATACCTCTGACAAACTTGACGTGCGGAAAATCCATGCGCCAAACTTTGTTGATCGTATTGTCTGTCGGAGGATTATTTGGATCAACTCGTTTCGAACAACCAAACCGAAGGCACATATCTTTCCAATTCTCGCGAACATAGTTTTGGACTCCTGCGTCCTGAGCCATTTCTTGCATCCTCCATATTCCGTCGCTGCATATCTCCGGGTAACTCTCCATGAACTTCTCGCAGAGTAATACTGCTACCACATCTTCTGTTTCAGGAACGGTTGAGTAGCTTTTTGTCAAAACCTTCGTGTTATTTGCAAGAAGTTTGTGTGCTCTTGACAAAACTTTATCACCGATCCCGTAGATACGCTGCCAGGCTACTTTGCACACAGCCTCCGTTAAATACATATACTGAAACGATCCAGTTTTTGTTTGAAACGATTCAAGCTGCGAAGCTGCCCAAGAATAAAGCTCACTGAGAGACGATGACGCATTCTTCGCTCTCGTGTAAAGCACATCACGCGTGTCGATAAATGAATAACACTTCCACTTTTTGCAGCAGACAGACTTAACTTCCCTGTCCAAGTCGGCGAAGGTAATCCCCAACAGTTTTTGGAGCGCAGACGGTCTCTGAAGCTTCACTGCACCTTTCGTGCGACTTTTCATCGTGTAGGGGCGCGTTGGATTCTTACGTGGTCTGCTGTAAGGAATTGGTGATAATCTCATGATGTTATACAACAGCTCATTCGATTCCATAAGCTCGTCGAAGTTCAATCGAAGCTCGTTGGATAATTCCGCATCGTCCACGCCGACCAGAGGAGGAAGCAATCCAGGGTTGATAGATGCAGCATCACCGTTTGAATCCGTATCTGAACACTCTTCGTCGACGTTCTACGCAAACAATATCGCTTATGAACATTAACCAGCATGAACATAGACAGGTAGAGAAAAAAAATTACCATGGAGCCAGTAGGAAGATATAGTCTAGAGCTGCTGCAGCTACTAACATCATATCCTGTAGTGACAGTAGAACTGTCTGACTGTTTCCAGCTGTCGAGGTTAGCATCAACGTCAGGAACACCTGCCTGTAAAAAAGAATCTTCTCAGTAATAATTTTCATTTATTTATTTTTTACCTGTGCATCACTCAAGCTTGATTTTTCTGTGATGACTGTAATGTCCGAGCTTTCCCTGGGCAGAAGCGTGCGGCGACTATCTGAAATTGAGGACACGCTGTCGAGAAGCTTCCTCTTTTTTTCCGGCGGAATAGATGATGACCTGGAGAGCGGTTGCTTTCCATCAGAACTAATACTGCTGACCGACGCTAAAAGTTCAACCTTTGCTTCATGAAGCAAGGAAATTGACTTAAGTGGAAGCGGATGTTCTTTCTCAGGAACGATGAAACTTACATGACCAATGTCAGTCTCGAACAGGAAAACTGGGATTTTAGCTCCTTCCTTGGCAGCCTCTTTCAACCAGACCGGATGTGCATCGCTTGGCAGCGTAGCTATCTCTAGGTCTGGATTAGGTGCATAGCTGAGCAAAATCTCTTGATCTTTCGATATTGCGGTGGTGACAGTCACAATAGGAGTACCCTTGCTGACCTGACATTATTTACAACAATATTTATAGAAAAAATACAACACACGTAACAAAAACTTACATTGCATGGATGTATGTAACAACTAACATAATTTACCTTCACGTTCGGTCGGCAAGTGTCATCGTCGAGCTTGTTGAACCCTTGCGATGAAGAGTTGATGAGATGCATTGCATTCCTGCTCGATTCGTTAATGAATTTAATTGGATGCATCCCTGTTTGCAGGGAACTCCCAATTTTCATAGTGAAATGATCAGAAAATGCAGCATGATCTGCAGCACGCAAAGACTTTCCTCCTGGTTCGAGGAGCCCAAGCTGAAAAGAAGGAGGAAGGTATTTATCAGCAAAGACTCCGTAGCCACCACCACGGTGTGCCACATATATCGGCGCCTTGCTAGCCCTCAGCATGGCATACCTAAAGTTTGAAATACACATGAAAAAAATGGCAGCGCTTCCCGTTAGAGGGAATCACTAAAAAAAAAAAAGGACAGAGAAAGGCTCACTGATAGAAGGCCACACACACTAGCTAGTTATACTAAAGCTAGTATCTATACTCCCCTCTTTAAACTATGCTATATAATAATAATAATAATAATAATAATAATAATAATAATAATAATAATAATAATAATAATAATAATAACAATAATAACAATAATAATAATAATAATAGATTTATCAGTCAATTGGCCTTTGATCCTGTCGGACATGTGCCTCCATTGGTAGCACGGGGCCGTTCGGTGACGCGGCTCCGCTCCAAAGACTCAATAATAATAATAATAATAATAATAATAATAATAATAATAATAATAATAATAATAATAATAATAGTGCTTCTCTGTCAATGGCTGATGCATTTCTGCACATGCGCCTCCATCGTCTCACCCGTGAGGGGAGTACGAAGAATTGACGATAAGCTCTAATGACACCCCCGCAAGGGCAGTTCCAACACTTCCAGACGGGCCGGTGTGTTCAATGAAAATACTGGTCCAGAAATAGACCGGTATGTTCAATGAAAATACTGGTGGCACCGACTGGAATCGAACTGGCGACAGGGCCCAGATGGTAGAACTTGACCACTGGGCTATCACGGTGTCCAAATAATAATAATAATAATAATAATAATAATAATAATAATAATAATAGTGCTTCTCAGTCAATGGCGAATGCATTTCTGCACATGTGCCTCCATCGTCTCACCCGTGAGGGGAGTACGAAGATTTGACGATAGGCTCTACTGACACCCCCGCAAGGCAGCTCCAAGCAACAACAATAATAATAATAATAATAATAATAATAATAATAATAATAATAATAATAATAATAATAATAATAATAATAATAATAATATATTGAAGAGGAAATGCAAAATCATGCCGGTCAGTTTCACAAACTTTTGTGCAGAGTTTTTTCCACAGATTGTTGTGTACAGAAGAAAAGAATAGCATTCCCGCTCATTCTGAGCTGGGAAAAGAGCGGGAATGCTGTTACATCTTCTCGAAATGTCATGCTCTCAATAAAATCTCTGCACAAAAGTTTGCAAAACAGCAATCCAAAAACGAGTTTCATCGAATTGCTGGTTTGTGAAAAATAGATTAAGCTGGGTCGTGCAATGTTAGGAAATGACATTTATAGCTTCAACAAACACGTTGCAGCAGAAACATGCAAGGGATGACATGAGTTGAGAGTACGTACTAGGAAGGAAATGCAAAATCATGCCGGTCGGTTTTCACAAACTTTTGTGCAGAGTTTTTTCCATAGATTGTTGTGTACAGAAGAAAAGAATAGCATTCCCGCTCATTCTGAGCTGGGAAAAGAGCGGGAATGCTGTTACATCTTCTCGTAATGTCATGCTCTTAATAAAATCTCTGCACAAAAGTTTGCAAAACAGCAGTCCGAAAACGAGTTTCATCGAATTGCTGGTTTGTGAAAAATAGATTAAGCTGGGTCGTGCAATGTTAGGAAATGACATTTATAGCTTCAACAAACACGTTATAGCAGAAACATGCAAGGGATGACATGAGTTGAGAGTACGTAGGAAGGAAATGCAAAATCATGCCGGTCGGTTTTCACAAACTTTTGTGCAGAGTTTTTCCCACAGATTGTTGTGTACAGAAAAAAAGAATAGCATTCCCGCTCATTCTGAGCTGGGAAAAGAGCGGGAATGCTGTTACATTTTCTCGAAATGTCATGTTCTCAATAAAATCTCTGCACAAAAGTTTGCAAAACAGCAATCCAAAAACGAGTTTCATCGAATTGCTGGTTTATGAAAAATAGATTAAGCTGGGTCGTGCAATGTTAGGAAATGACATTTATAGCTTCAACAAACACGTTATAGCAGAAACATGCAAGGGATGACATGAGTTGAGAGTACGTAGGAAGGAAATGCAAAATCATGCCGGTCGCTTTTCACAAACTTTTGTGCAGAGTTTTTTCCACAGATTGTTATGTACAGAAAAAAAGAATAGCATTCCCGCTCATTCTGAGCTGGGGAAAGAGCGGGAATGCTGTTACATCTTCTCGAAATGTCATGCTCTTAATAAAATCTCTGCACAAAAGTTTGATAATAACACGACCCTTTTTCCACACGTTCAAATTTCAGACCGGCCCGAGAAAAATTTTAAGGTTGAAGGAAGGCGCTGACTGGTAGTTATGTCTTTGGAATTCAACTCATTTTGCTCGTTTGTCAACGTGTAGGATCACTTTCTGACTCTGGCATGTCTACGAAGCACATTGCCAAGACTCTGCAAGCCATTCTCAAAAATTCGCGTGGGGAATTGTTCCTTAAAATCAACGGGTCTGCAGACGTGCTGCCCTTTGATTGTGTGGAGATTGAATTATCCCCACGCCGTCTTTTGCAAGCATGATCTGGTATATGCTTGCTCACTTACTTACTTACTTATTTATTTAATGTGCAACATGCAGGGCAAAGGCGATTTGGAGGAGTTGGTCCGCGGCTTCAGCTACACCTGGAATGCACAAGGTATTATGTATGTATGTATGTATTTATAATGCATGCATCGTAGGGATCCTGCTCAAGAATAAGCCTGTGCCCTGGGACGACGGATTGGGAGAAGCTCCTCCCGCAAAAAGGCTCAAGAGACAGGAGAAGGAGAAGGAGAAGGAGAAGAAGGAGAAGCAAAAAAAGAAGGACAAAGGGAAGGAGAAGGAGAAGGAGAAGAAGAAGGAGGAGGAGAAGAAGAAGAAGGAGGAGAAGAAGAAGAAGAAGGATGAAAAGGAGAAGAAGGAGGAGGAGAAGAAGAAGAAGGAGGAGGAGGAGGAGAAGAGAAGAAGAAGGAGGA
>WBZZ01003269.1:15000-32500 GCA_019918135.1 Paulinella micropora
GGGTATGTAGAGGTGTCAACAGGAGTGATGCGTGAGTGTTTGTGTGCAGCACGTTCTATCCACTGTGTGTGTGTGGCAAAAGCGTGAGCAAAATAGGGACAAAACACACACTCCCTCCCTCTATTGTCCCCTATCCGTCTTGTGCAATGTATCTTCTCTCCTTAGTTATACGTTTCAAAGAATAAAGCTAGTGGACTGGTCGAATTAGCGTAAACGAAAAACAGGTATGGGACTCCACTTTTGCCGGTTCTGGTCTAAAAGAATATATTTAATGATGCCTCTTCTTTATTACAACCAATTCAATCCACTCCGCTAGTAACCCAATATTAATACATTTTTTCAATAACTGTCACTTCATGTTTTCTCTTTTTGTATTTCTTGATACCTCTTCCATTTTATCTCTTGTGCTTCTCACTCAGCTCTACGAGTGGCAAGTAATAATACTATTCTATTAAAACAGTGCTTGCGGTGTGAAAGATACTACTAATAACGTGCTCATTAGGAACTGTAACTCTACTTCAACTACTAATATTGCTGTTGACATTCAAGACAACAAAAAAAATTGATTTTTCTGTTTTGGTTGGAATTTCAGTTTTGGTTGGAATTTTGATTTTGGGTGAAAATTTGAATTTTTCAAATTAACTGCTATATTCGTCCGCAAAATATCGTAAATTTTCGCGAAATGTTACAGTTAAATTTGAAAATTTGAATTTTTGTCACAAAAATGAAAAACTGTCACAAAAATGAAAATCTGACACAAAAACTTAAAACTAATTTTTTGTGTTGTCTTGAATGTCAACAGCAATACCTTCAAGAAATACTGTATCACTGCCCCAAATCCAACTCCAAACCTGGACGTTTCCGTATACCCACTCACCGACCTATTTACAATAATTTCTGCCAAACTTGCCTAGAAGGACTTTACCTCTACTCCAATTACTATTAACTTCAAGACATACTGTATTTTCTCACAAGGAACTTTCACGCTGCTCCGATTCATGAGGAACTCTACCCATGCTCCAGTACCTATCCTAAACTTCACTTCGTAACCAACTTATCGTGGAACCGACAATTCTTATGTAATACGATACAATTTAATCCAATATATCTTACTTTTTACTTTTTACAAGTATTTTCTCACCCCAGGTGCACTGGAAAAATTCCTTTTTCGCCTGAATCAACTTGTATTCTTCCCACTGGCTGAACTATTTATCCTTCCACTTTAACCTGCCTACATCCGTTACTACACAACCAAAACCAATTCAATACCACAGACTTCACATTCAGAACCTTCGTCGTGAGCTCACCTCACAAGCCCTGGAGAAAGAACGCACTTACAAACCCTTACTCTACTCAAAAACCAGTCCTTATACTTAACAAACCTTGAACCTAGCCCTTACTCAATCCTACCTTTAAACCTAATTAACCTCGGCAAAGGGCGAGCACGGTCACTCGTGGTCCGGTAAACCCCTGTTAATTGTACTATCACCAACGATAGCGCAATGGAAGAGTAAGTCGGTAATATAACCAAACACAGTCCTCAAAAAGAGAATGATGTCTCGTTATATTAGCTCAGTGACGCAAAGACAAAAAGCCGCATTCAGACGAACTTCTGATATAGTTGTCAGACTTGATCACATGACACTATATTCAATGATACCGATTTATACAAGGGTATGTCTTCACAACAAGTAAATGTATTTATGGAAACCGACGACCGGTTATTATATATATATATATATATATATATATATATATATATATATATATATATATATATATATATATATATATATATATATATATATGGAAATGGCGACATTACATTATTACTCAACCATAAAACATTATACTTGGACATACTGCACAAATATCTTATCGACAAAAGAAAGAGGAAGATTTTAATATATATACTGAATATACTAGAGTATATATACGATTCGTACCGGGGCAAGTATCATTGTTGTTTTATAACGGCTAATTCGTGGGTTGATGTACCTTCATACATAACTCTAAACGAATCTTAGTCAGAAAAGAAATCAGGTGACAGATTATTATGTCGGAAACGAAGTTCCGCCATAAAAACTGGGAGGGGGTACTGTGGACATCACCCCCCGAATTATCCGGTAAAAACTTATCTATAGATTTTATCTGGCCGGACAGGGTTGAGTGCGCCCTAACTTTGCGATATGCCGATACAAGTAGAGATCGATGGAATCCGGTGTAGCAGTTCATGTTATTAATATATCAGTTCCTTTGATTAGACTGTAGTCTAAGAGTCTTTAATGAGATCATCATTCTGGTACTAATGCGGGTCGTATCCAGGAAACACCATCGCTCACTCAAATAGCGATCCCGTAACGGTGCTGTTTCGTGGCAGTCTCGTCTGTCTCTGCCGAAGCAAGAGAATAGAATGCCTATTTTTTGTCAGCTGTGTCTTGTTAATGTCTAGAAGAATGAATGCTGTACTAGCTTTAATATCTAAGTAAGGTTATCGGGACGATATTGGATCAATGCTTTGTTCGCAATCGATCAGGTCCACAATACTTCTAGAAAAAAAAATACTTACTATAGACGCCGTTTACGCGCGCTGACTCCTTTACCTGGTGGAGGACCTCCAACCAAAGTTAAGTCTAAGGTAGACTGTTCGAGGACGTCCCAAATTTTGTGAGGGATTGCGCCTTGTGCCAAGTCAAAAGGAATGTCTAGCACCCCTCGTGGTAGTGCTTGTATGGTCCACGCGGTATGATCTTTATCTGTAGGAGATATGGTATCATCCCATGTCTCAAGTTTCTTGGCGTCTTTATATACTGGAAGGTATTGTTTAACTTTAGGATCTTCAACTGGATCCAGACTCCTCCAGAAATGTAAGACTGGTTGAATGATTTGTGCCACAGTTGAAATTCGGTTCGATCGCGTATGGCGTTTGTGAGGTACTGCCATGACTCTCATGAGATATAAATCTGAGAGCGTGTCATCGGCTACATGTTGGGCCGCAGGCCTCACCAAGTAAAAAGCGTCTTTGGCCCATGAAATATGTCCAATCGCATCTCCTTCTTTCCAACTAGGGTGAACGAGAGTGTCATTGCCCGCGCGAGGGTCTTGATCTCCGTCATCGCTCCCCTCTTGATGGACTCCTTGCGAACGTGCCGTCCTTATCGCCTTTCTCGGTCGGTCGTAGATAAGGTCATTTTGCGCTCTCCTTATTTGCGCCTCAGTGAACTTTTCTTCCGGCACGTTCGACTCCTCCCTTTTGCGGGTCTGAGTCCCCGCCGCGCTTTTGCAGTCGGTGGCCCGCTTGTTCTCCAGCTCAGCCTTCTCCTTCTCCGTTATTGGTGCCCTGTAGGCATCCCGTTCCGAGATATCCTCCTTACGGATTGGTGGGACCTCTTTAAAGTCAGCCTCCATCCGTTTGAGTGCTTGATCAACGGACTCATCTTCAAGTAGGAAGGGATCATACTTAATCAGCCTTCGTACATTGACTATTTGAACTTTCCCTCTGCCCCTGATTTTCTAATCCAAAGGCCCCATCTGTTCCATGATCTGGTATGGTCCTTTCCAGTGGATGAACAGCTTCGAGCTGACTCCCTGAGGAACCTGAGGATGGTACAGTTTAACAATATCCCCGATTTGAAATCTGACTTGATCCAGGTGTGCCTGCCTGACACCTTCAGCATCAGTCTTCCTGCGCTCCGCCTCCCTATGCGCCTATACTATTTGCTCCGCCTCCATCTTCGCCCGAAGTCTCACCCCAAACAGCTCATCCTGATCTGCCCATGATTCTTTTGGGTGCAGCAGTGAGGCTGGGATGGCGGGCTCACGCCCATATACCAATTGGTGTGGCGAGACGGAACCTTTTGAACCACCTAACGCTGTAGAGGGTAGGCAATTCATAGCAAAGGCAAACGAGGATGCTGCCTCCACCCATGCCTTTTGGTTCTCCTTCTTCATACAATACATCTTCAGCGCGGCCTTGAGGGGTCTATGCACCCGCTCTATCTTGCCGTTCGCTTTGGGGTTATAGGCGGTGACATATTGCCATTTCATGCCGTAATATGCAGATAGCTTGTCGATGACTTCATTATTAAAGTCAGAGCCTCGATCTGAGCATATTTTTCTCGGCACCTCAATCTGTGAGATGATCCTGTCAATCAACGCCTTGGCTGTTGTTTCGCCCGTAACGTCTTTGACTGGGACCACCCATACATAGTTGGTGGCTCTGTTTATGGCCGTTAGAAGGTATCTGTAACCTTCCGTCGTGACCGGGAAAGGTCCTACATGATCGGTGTGTAAGGAACTCGAACATTCCTAAGTGTAAAGGAAAAGTCCCGATCAGGCCAAAATTCGCCTTCAATGGTGTTTTGGATGTCTTGCATGGGATGCATTGATCTGTTCATCAATTATAATTCTCCTTCATCTTCTTCCACCAGAATCGTCTCGAAATGAACATATGCGTTCTTTGTCGGCCCGGGTGCGCAAGTAGTGGGCAGTTATGAGCAGCGATAAAAATGATGTGTATGAGTTTCTCAGGAACCCAGAGAGTCCATTTGTCTGGTTGTTGGCCTTTGTACCACAAGAGACCATCTCTCCACCCCATCTCCTTCTGTTGCTCCTTAATCTCCTTCGATATTTTCAGCTCGTTCGGGTTCTTGTATCGCTGTATTACCTCTTTGAACTCCGGATCGAGAGCCTGTTGCTGTCTCCATGCAGTGGGTGAGGCTATGTGGATAGTCCCTGCATTTTTGTTCCTTCTAAGTGTTCATCTGCATTTTTGTTCCTTCTAAGTGTTCGGGACTCGACACGCTTGTATAACCAGGCCGCCTGCTATGAGAAATCATAGTATTAATAGAAACAAGCCCTGGAGCTTCACTACAAACCCTGCAATCCCACTGATGCAACTGCCTGACACATGAGGATTTGTATCCATGGCGGCACATATTTTCTCCTTCTGGTTTTTCTTTCTCTTTTTTTCCCTCGAAGGACCCCCCTGCACGCTTTGTTTCGGAAATAGGGGAGATGTGATACCCGTGTTCCTGCCCCTTGCTCCTCACCTGTTACATCTACTAGTCCAGGCTCCTCTTGGACCCAATGTCCCTTCTCAGCCTACGTTCCTGTCATGTAGCATCCTACAGCAAGATCACCCTGCCTGTGTCGCAAACAACCAAGCAACCAACCAACATGCCCCCTGCTTTATCGTGTGTTCTGTTACATGGTCTTTCCTTTTGCTACTCCATACCCGCACGTGTCGTTCCTTGGATGAACCCTTTTTCTTTTTTCGCGCCTGCGTCCTTGGCAAGTGAGTTTTTCTGCGTCGTGTCCTGAAACGAGATCACCCTACCTGCGTCGCCAGCAACCAAGCAGCTGCCAACCAACTGTTTTTTTTTCTGCGTCGTGTCCTGAAACGAGATCACCCTGCCTGCGTCGCCAGCAACCAAGCAGCCAACCAACATGTTCCCCCCTGCTTTCTGGTGTAATCTACTGCATGGTTGTAGGCATCACCCCCCCGGATAGCCGGTAAAAAGTACCCTTTTCCTGGTGACAGGTGCACCAGCCTGTTTTTCAGTATTATTTGTCCGGATTGGACCTGATGCCATTTTATTCCTGGTCTGTTGCCGTTTTCCTTTTCGGCTTCACTGAGCTAATACAACGAGACATCATTCTCATTATTGAGGACTGTGTTTGGTTGTATTACCGACTTTTTATTGAGCTGTCGTTGGGGGCATTACATTTGGAGTCCACATCACTAGGGTGATTTCTTTCCGCATTGCCACACGGACATCCAGAACGAATTTTGCAGACCTGTCTCACACAGGGACGTCAGACAAAAACAAACACTCCAACACATAATCCTCGTAGCTCTTATACAAAAACAAACAATTGCTTGGTCTCAAGTAGGTGTCTCGTACCCTCTAGCCCAATCCAGATCTGTGTGCTCACAAGGAGACATCAGATACAGACTCTCTGTCATTCTTGCTGTTCTCACACAGAGACCAAGAAGAAGGAGGTGGAAAGAAGAGTGAAGGAACATACACAAAACACAAACAAACATAAGGAACAGGTGCACTGCACTCTGCCCTTCAAGTTTATACTATTCTGTACATCGTTTCACAGACACATCAAAGCATTTTTGCATATCTTTGATCGTGTTCTGAAAACCAGTTTAAAACCTTCTCCGTTCATAGTGTGACTTCTGAAGGAGAGCTTTTCCTGACTCCCTATTGCTATCGTTGTGTAGGCGCTAGTACCTCATAACAGATACAGCATAGAAAAGAGAGAGGAATAAGCAAACAGAGGAGGGATGTTGAAAAATCTGACAAAGGAGTCAAAACAAAAACTTGAACGAAAAGTAAACAAACATTTCATCAAGAGGACAGAGACATTTGCTCTACCCTATCACTCATATCTCCTCTCTACTTGTCTATCTTTGACTAGTAGATCTACAGAGATTTTTAGCAAAAGGAGAAAGAAAAAGGATGTGATTGTTTGGTGTGCTATGGTTAGGTCACGCAACGTGCCTACATCATCATCGCACATACCGCCATGCCAGCAAGCAGGTTTGAAGTTAAGGAAAAGGAGGAGAAGGAGAAGGAGGAGGAGAAGGAGGAGGAGAAGGAGGAGGAGAAGGAGGAGGAGAAGGAGGAGGAGAAGGAGGAGGAGAAGGAGGAGGAGAAGGAAGAGGAGAAGAAGTTAGGGAGCAGGAGGAGAAGGAGGAGAAGGAGGAGGAGAAGGAGGGGGAGAAACAGAACGGAGAAGGAGAAGGAGGAGGAGAAGGAGGAGGAGAAGGAGGAGGAGAAGGAGGAGGAGAAGGAGGAGGAGAAGGAGGAGGAGAAGGAGGAGGAGAAGGAGGAGGAGAAGGAGGAGGAGAAGGAGGAGGAGAAGGAGGAGGAGAAGGAGGAGGAGAAGGAGGAGGAGAAGGAGGAGGAGAAGGAGGAGGAGAAGGAGGAGGAGAAGGAGGAGGAGAAGGAGGAGGAGAAGGAGGAGGAGAAGGAGGAGGAGAAGGAGGAGGAGAAGGAGGAGGAGAAGGAGGAGAAGGAGCAGGAGGAAAAGGAGGAGGAGAAGGAGCAGGAGGAGAAGGAGGAGGAAAGGAGGAGGAAAAGGAGGAGGAAAAGGAGGAGGAAAAGGAGGAGGAAAAGGAGGAGGAAAAGGAGGAGGAAAAGGAGGAGGAAAAGGAGGAGGAAAAGGAGGAGGAAAAGGAGGAGGAAAAGGAGGAGGAAAAGGAGGAGGAAAAGGAGGAGGAAAAGGAGGAGGAAAAGGAGGAGGAAAAGGAGGAGGAAAAGGAGGAGGAAAAGGAGGAGGAAAAGGAGGAGGAAAAGGAGGAGGAAAAGGAGGAGGAAAAGGAGGAGGAAAAGGAGGAGGAAAAGGAGGAGGAAAAGGAGGAGGAAAAGGAGGAGGAGAAGGAGGAGGAGAAGGAGGAGGAGAAGGAGGAGGAGAAGGAGGAGGAGAAGGAGGAGGAGAAGGAGGAGAGGGAGGAGGAGAGGGAGGAGGAGAGGGAGGAGGAGAGGAGGAGAGGAAGAAGAAGAAAGGAGGAGGAGTCAAGAGACTAAGAGGCGAGACTTAAGGTTTTAGAACACAAGGTTCTTGTCCTCGCAAATAATATGCACAGGCCAGTTGCTTTATGCTATACTGACCTTTTTTTTGTGTGAAACTTTTAATACATTACTATATAATTTGAAAGTTGGTAATAATACGATAGCGAATATTAATATCGTCGGCCGAAAGTTTTTAAATCGATACCGGGAGTGGGTGGACGGAAAAATGAAAAATTTGACGGGCACTCTGAAGGGAGTAAGTAGTCGGACGTATATCACTGGCATCATCACACTGACCTTTAAATTAAAATCCACACGAGTATACCGCATGGACCTTTATGTCGTCCCCGGATACCACGGATCAATATTACTGTCGTATGACCCATTGGCTACGATGGGGCCTGTGATTGATTGCGCCGCACGGCGAGTGATATATGGAGTAAAAAGAGGAGAGGAGAGTGATATTGATCCCATTAACGCTACTGACTCTTATGAGGCTTATGAGCTGAGTCTAGCGACGGATCACAAAAAGATGGCCATCGTACATGAGGCACTCGAGGTGTACGTTCACCCCCATGTCATAAGACCGGACGAGCTGTCCTGGACCGACAATTGGGAATCCCAAGTGTGCACTGTCACAGTTCCGACATGCCATTGGGACAAAAAGTCTATTGATGGCTTGATTGAGAAGCGGAAGGAGGAGATAAATTAAATATGTGTCGCACAAAGAAGCCCGTCGTTGGCGAGATTCGCGGAAGGAGTAGGAGCAGATGTCCACATTACTGATGGATACTGTTTCCATGCGAAAGTAGGAGAAGAAAAAAGGGAGGCGTTTGTACCAAGGAGAACGGGGCGAATCCCGGATACTCCACCAGAAACTATTAAAAGTTGTATTACTGATTTCTGGGGTGACGAGCCCACGTGACCGCATTCACTAACTGAAGTGAAGAAATGCTTACGGACTTCATTTGAAAATAATAAACCGTACACTATTATCCTGCCGTATAATGAGAAGGCGATATGGGCGCAGGAAATAAGGGACCGGCTTATTGATCATCCTATACCGGTACCCTCTCGCAAGCAACAGCTAGTGGTGGCTTGTCGTTTGGGAACTCGTGAGCAGAGCAGTGCATACAAGCGGAAGCTCAGAGACCTCGACAAGTTGAAATTGATACGGCGCAAGCATTCACATGCTTTGATGGTTTCTACACCCGTAAGGCTCCTTTGCAATACGCGAGACTTATTGACATGCTGGTGGAGCTCGGCAAAGATGATGAGCCGGACACGGTCACGTATGAAAAGACGGGCCTAGATGATGTCTCGGAAGAAGACTTAGGCTTGGAGGAGGACAGAGAACCCCTCGAGCAGACTAAAAAGATGTCTGGTGAAGATTTCCAAGAGGCGGCGCGGAAAATTTTAGAAGAGGGAGTAGGCACGGAGAGAGAAGGAGTTTTTAAAAGCCAAATTGGAGGCGAAGAAGGAAATTTTTGACCCTCCACATGCAGGTGGTGTCAAGCCTGAGGACTTCACAGCGGTTATTTACAAAATACCGGGTGAGGCTCCGAGCCGTCACCGGCACCACGAAGGGCGAACTTGAATATACATGAGGCGAAGATAGCGGTGGAGCTAGCAAGACAGCTGCTCAATGAGGACTTTATTGAGAGATCAACATCTCCAATAGTCTCACAGCCGGAGAGCCAGGAGGAGAATGGCGCCTGACAGTTAACTATGTTCGTGTTAACAAGGTGCTGGAGGAAGAGAGAAATCCTCTCCCGATATTAGAAGAAGGAAGGAGAGTACTGCGGAATGCGAAATTCTATTCGGTCATTGATCTTAAGAATGGCTTCTGGCAGATACCACTGGAAGAAAAGTCCAGACGGCTGACGGCGTTTGTGGTGAGTATGGAGATATGAAGTATGGAGATATGATGGGCCTCAAGCAGTCAGTACGAAACAAGGCTTCCGATGGGCCTCAAGCAAGCCCCAGGACTCTTTCAGAAGGCGATGCAGAAGATGCTGAGCAGTCAGTACGATGATCTGACAGACGGAGGATTTATGAGAAGGAGGGGACAGAAAGCGGGAGAATATGCATTTTGCTATATCGATGGCATTATCGTATACTCTAACACAATGGAGGAGCATATCGATCATTTGTCCGATATATTCAGGCGCATCGGAGCTTTTGGCCTGAAGTGCAATCTGAAGAAGTGTCAACTTGCCAAGACGAGTGTGACATATTTAGGGTACGAGATCTCTCATAACCGAGTCTCGATATCTAAGGAGAAGAGGGAGGAGATTATGAATCGACCGATACCGAAGAACCGCACTGAATTGCACTCATTCCTTGCGATGGCGCAATACTATAACCAGTTCATACTCGATTGGGGCGCAACACGGGCTAAGTTGGAGACTTTGAAAAGTGGGATGAAGAGGCTTTGCAAGCGTTTCATACGCTCAAAGATCTCATTTACAAAGACCCGAAGGATGGAGGACTGGTGTTAACGATGCCCGTTTTCACGAAACAATCCGTAGTCGATACAGATGCATCTAAGTTTGCGATTGGGGCTGTATTACAGCAGGAAGATGAGGAGAAGAAATTACCCCCAATCATGTTTATCAGTAGAAAGTTGTGTGCGGCGGAGAGAAACTATTGCACAAGGCAAAGAGAGGCGATGGCGGTGGTATGGGCCCTCAAGAGGCTCAGAGAGTATTTGTGGGGAGGACCTCAATTTATTGTTAGAACTGATCATCATAACCTGTTATGGTTGATGAATCATGAACAGACGGGACGGCTGGCGCGGTGGCAAGCGTTCTTGTCTTGTTTCGATTTTACAATGGTCCATCTACCGGGAAAGCGAAATGTGGTCGCTGATAGCCTCTCTAGGCTAGAGTTTAACTCAGAAGTATCGGCGTTGGTGTCCACGGTGGAGATGGAAGACTTGTCAACTGACAAGGTGTATGAGGTCAGCCACATTGAGACGATGGGGATGGCGAGTGGAGTCCGATATGACCGCACGGGCCTACGGTACAGTCCACAAGGCCCGGATCACGGGATATGTTGTGAGCTACATACCCAGGAGGACGCTGAGTGGTCCTATGAGGTATATGAGAATGCGAAGGCGAACATGAAGGAAGAAGAGAAGACGCAGGAAGTTTATGCGGAGCCTCCTCAAGAGCAGGAAGTGACCTAGACGATGACCCAGAGAGGATCGGGGTACGGCTAGAAGAATCATTGGTACTATCCATATAGCCTCGCCTACCGCATGGAGGCAACAACAGGCTCAAGATCCGGAGTTTAAGGAACTCATACAGTTGTATCAGAACCCGGATGAGCTAAAGATGACGAAAGCGATCAAAGATCAAATGAAGGAGATGGGATGGAGAGATGGTCTACTGTGGTACAAGGGCCTTCACGGTCGCTATGCGTCACAGCCGGACAAATGGACCCTTTGGGTACCGGAGAGTCTGAGACGATTATATTTGTCGCAGCCCACAATTGCCCACGTTTGGCGCATCCGGGTCGACAACGAACTCACATGTTTGTAGCGAGGCGATTCTGGTGGAAGAAGATGAAGGAGGAGATAGATCAGGCGGTGGATGCATGCATCCCGTGCAAGATAAACAAAACACCGCTGAAGGCAAATTTTGGCCTGATCGGCGAATTTCCTCTTCATGCGGGGATGTTTGAGTTTATACAGATTGATCATGTGGGACCTTTTCCAGAATCGAAGGAAGGTTACAAATACCTCCTTACGGCTATTGACAGAGCCACCAATTATGTGTAGATCATTCCTGTCAAAGATGTTACCGGCAAGACGACGGCCGAAGCGCTGATCGATAGGATCATCTCACAGATCGGAGTACCAAGAAAGATATGTTCTGATCGAGGCGGACTTTAATAACGAGGTCATCAACAAACTATTTAAGTATTACGGGATGCAATTGCAATTGTGACTGCCTATAACCCGCGAGCAAATGGTAAAATCGAGCGGGTACACAGACCCCTCAAAGCCTCGCTAAAGATGTATTGCACGAAGAAGGAGAATCAAAGAGCATGGGTCGAGGCAGCACCATCATTTGCGTTTGCAATGAACTGTCTACCCTCTACGGCGTTATCTTCTCCTTTATTGTCAATTTCACTCTCCTCCTTCTCAGCTATCGGTGCCCGATAAGCATCTTCTTGATCTATGCCAGCCTCCTTGTGGATGAGCGGCACCTCTTTGAAATCATCTTTCATCCGTTTCAACGCCTCCTCAACGGATTCATCTTCCAGTAAGAAGGGATCATACTTAATCAGCCTTCTTACATTCACAATTTGCATCTTCCCACCCCTGATCTTGTAGTTCAGAGGTCCCGTCTGTTCCATGATTTGATAAGGTCCTTTCCAATGAGTGAACAGCTTAGAGCTGACTCCCTTCGGGACCTGAGGATGGTACAATAGTACAATATCCCCGACCTGGAATTTGATCTGATCCAAGTGCGCTTGTCGCACCCCTTCAGCATCCGTCTTTCGGCGCTCCGCTTCTATGCGCCCTGACTATTTGCTCCGCCTCCATCTTCACTCTAAGTCTCATCCCAAACAAACTCATCCGCATCCGCCCAAGTGTCTTTTGGGTGAAGGAGCGAAGTCGAGCCTACTGACCGCATAAGCGCGGTGGGGACTCAGTCTAAGTCTCCACGTGAGCACAGCGGAAAGAAGGAGAAGATCACAGAGGCGCAGCTAAGGAGAGCGCGGAATGATCTTATCAACGACCAACCGAGGAAGGTGATGAGGTCGATGGGATCAAAGGACGTCCACCAGGAGGAGGAGGGGACGGACACTGACCCAAACGAGGGCAGCGTTGAGATTGTCCATGAGCGATGGAAGGAAGGCGACGAGATAGCAACCATCGCATGGGTGAAAGACGCCTTTTATCTGATGAGACCAGCCGAACAACATGTCGCTGACGACACTCTCTTAGACTTATACTTAATGCGGGTCGTGGCAGTTCCACGAAAAACGCGTGTCACACGGGCACTCAAAATATCATCAGCAGCAAAGATAGTACAACCGATACTCCAGTTCTGGAGAAGTATGGACCCGGTTGAGGATCCAAAGGCAAGACATCATCTGCCAGTATATAAAGACGCAAAAAGTCTCGAGACATGGGATGATACAATTACTCCCAGAGACAAGGATTACACTGCGTGGACCATTCAGACACTGCCAAGAGGAGTGCTTGACGTCTCTTTTGACTTATCGCTGGGCGGAATCCCTAACAAGATCTGGGACATTCTCGAACAGTCTAAGTTCGATCTGACTTTTGTTGGTGGCCCTCCACCAGGCAAAGAAATCCGCGCCAGAAGACGAAGGCAGTAACAAAGAAACTATTTTTCTTTATGCGTCTCAAATAAACTGATTGATTGCATACAGCGTATCATGATTTGATCATATTGTTATGAATATTAAAATGACTCAGTGATATAACTTGGCATTCGATCGCAACATACGAGTGCGAAAGGTCGATCGACAATGTTACTACACCGTATACGGGGATCGCTAGTGTATTGAGCGATGGTGGTCCCGGATATGACCCTCTTCCAAGTCCTGGGATGATGTTCTCGAAAAAATGAAATGTTCTCTGAACTTCCATTAAATTATTTTTTTACGATACATTAAAAACTGTCGTACCTGTGCATGGTCTATTTCTAATTGTGTCGGTATATCGCAGGGTTGGGTATTTACACCCCGACTTCGGATATAGTTACTAGGACTGGCCCCCTAGTACTATATTATAGGATATCCGCTTTAGACAAGGGTATGCCATTGAAAAGACCATGTATTTACCGTCGGATCTTAGTGTGAATAATAATAATAATAATAATAATAATAATAATAATAATAATAATAATAATAATAATAATAATAATAATAATAATAATAATAATCATCATCATAATAATAATAATAATAATAATAATAATAATAATAATAATAATAATAATAATAATAATCATAATAATGATAATGATAAAAAGAAGAAGAAGAAGATCAAGGGAGGAATACGGCACCACGTTGCTTGTATTTTTAATGGTAATACATTTGTTCTTGACATACTGCTGGAAAAAAAAAAGTTGAGGGGAAGGAGTTCAAAAAGTTACAAAAACTGCTAGAGAATCTGTGTTGACGTGCTGTATGAGGATATATCTATCGTATTTTAGCGTCTATCCGTGGGTCGATGCGCTGTATGGCATGACTCCATAGCGCAGAAAGAAATCAGAAATTATATGACGAAAATGCTATTTCCGTCATAAAATCGGGAGGGGGTACTGTAGGCATTACCCCCCCGGATAGCCGGTAAAAAGTACCCTTTTCCTGGTGACAGGTGCACCAGCCTGTTTTTCAGTATTATTTGTCCGGATTGGACCTGATGCCATTTTATTCCTGGTCTGTTGCCGGTTTCCTTTTCGGCTTCACTGAGCTAATACAACGAGACATCATTCTCATTCTTGAGGACTGTGTTTGGTTGTATTACCGACTTTTTATTGAGATATCGTTGGGGGCATTACATGGCCTTTCCTTTTGCCGCTCCATACCCAAAGACAAATTCGCATACGTCGTTCCTTGGATGAGCCCTTCTTCCTTTCTCACGCCTGAGCTCTTGGCAAGTGTGTTTTCTGCAAATCCCCCAAGTCCACGGTGTGTTCTCTGCAATTCCCCATATTCACGGAACATCATGATAGCGCTCTGATTTACAACTCCAAGCTCCAAACTCTAAACTACAAACTCCATACTCTAAACTACAAACTCTAAACTACAAACTCCAAACTCTAAACTTGATCCTGCAGCATACCTCATACCCCATACCCCATACCCCGTACCTCATACCCCATAGCCCATACCCCATACCCCATACCCCATACCGGTACCTTCCATACCCTCCATACCCCATACCCCATACCCCATACCCCATACCTCATACCTCATACCCCATACCCCATACCCCATATGATATGAAAATTCTCTAAGTCCAAAATCCATACCCACCCTTTTTTGGGGGGTATGGCCCATCATACCCCCTCCATACCCCCCATACCCCCTCCATACCCCCCATACCCCCTCCATACCTCCATACCCCCTCCATACCCCCCATCCCCCCTCCATACCCCCCCCCCCCCATACCCCCCCTCATACCCCCGGTATGGCCCATACCCCCCCTTCTTGGGGGGTATGGCCCATACCCCCCCCCCCATACCGGTATCATACCGATATGGGGGGGGGGGGGGGTGGGGTATGGGTTTGGCTGTGCAAGCCCAGCCAGGCCCAGATGGCTTGTCTAACCACTAGGCGCAATCCAGATGCATGCCCAGCGGGCCCTGAATGGGACAGGCCCAGGGCCTCATCCTTCTCATCTGAAACAACGAAGTCCGGAACGCCTGCCCAACCATGTGGTACGACCAGGATCTCCCTGCTCACAGGGTAGGTTCGGACACGGGCCACAAGGAACTGGACGAGGTCCCGGGACTAGACCCTTCCAGGAAACGCCAACAGCCAAAGGAAGGAAGGCAGAGGCCATCAATACACCACCTGAAAGGAAGACGGCACCTGCCGATTAACCCATTGATGGCAACCATACCCCATAACTCAAACCCCCAACCAAACACCCAGTCTATCAAACTCCCCAGCCCTCAACCCCGACAAACGAAACGCGAGTACCAAGGCACAATACACCTAACAGAAGCGTGCACACACCCAAAGACAAGCCCCGTACGGGGACTTCCAAACCAGCATCCAGAACAAGACCAGTCGCAGATGTCTCCGACTCTGGCTCCGACGCAGACTCAGACGAGTTATCGCTATCGTTATCTGTGGTTTGTTTGCGACCCAGCTGTTCCGAGATCGGTGCAGTCATCGTGTCTGTGACCGACTTTTTCTCTTCGAGCAGAGCAATGCTTGCTTGTAACTCATCCATCTTAGCGATTGCCAGTTCGATGAACTTGGCTCCGTAGATCTCCTTTTCTTCTTCGGGAGCTACTGAGATTGGAACTTGACGATAATCTGGCAGCACCATGTCGAAAGTTTCGAAGAAAGTATTGGTCTTGTCGAGAATGGTGCGGAAAGCTAAGCGAAACCGGTCGCTCATTGCTTCAGTATCCGAACCTAGTTTGGCCAACACGGCGTTGCTCTCCGAATCCACTCTGGAATATGGATTTGGGAACTCTTGGTTTGAGATCAACTCGTCGATGTAGTCGAGAACAAGAGAAGAGACCCCTTGGATTGGAAATTTCGAGCCTGCCTCTTCAAGGAAATCCCGGTTTGTGAGGTCGGCGCCATCCGTCACCGCCTGCTTAATCATTTCTACGAAGCGACTAAAACAATAGACCACTGGTGTAATCGCATAGCGGAGTTCCCCAAAAAGGTTGGCATAATTGTAACTTTCAAGTTTCGGTAACTGTTGAAGCAATTTGGCAGTTTTGGGTCCACCAGACCAATTGCGTAAACGAGACAATCCACCCTACCGCCAGCTAGCGAGAACAATCCGCTGCTTGTTCGCTTTTCCCACTCAGTCTGCGCAATGACGTTCATCTCTTTGACGTAATGGACATTTGTGTGAACCTTCCAAAACAAGATAGTAGTAGCATTGAAGTCATCTAACTCCCCTTGAAAGTTCGGATGCAGAGCAGATGATTTTTTGGCTCCTTGTCGGTTGTAGTTGCTTTGGAATCCTCCCACCATCGTTTTGTTTCTTATTTGATTGCTTTTTTGGAGACGGGATTTTTAGCCCACTCAGCAAGTCTGTCATCGTGCCTGCGGCTCCCTCGGTTGCGTCTCCTTGTTTTTGTTGCTTTTTCCCTTTACGACGAATTTGTTTTGTTCTAGCTCCAGGCTTTATAGGACTCTTGGAGCTCATAGCTGTAACACGCTGAGAATGCTCCGACAAACAGCTGAATATGACTTGAATACAATATACAGTAGCTAGTAAGTCAGAGGGTCAGGCTGTCAACCGTAGGCTTAGACAGCTGGTCGCCTCTTGCCTTTTAATGAATAAAACGAAAACTTGAAATGGTCTCGGCCTGATTGTTATTGCTGTTGACATTCAAGACAACAACAAAAATTAGTTTTTCATTTTTGTGTCAGATTTTCATTTTTGAGACAGTTTTTCATTTTTGTGACAAAAATTCAAATTTTCAAATTTAACGGTAACATTTGGCGAAAATTTACGATATTTTGCGGACGAATATAGCAGTTAATTTGAAAAATTCAAATTTTCACCCAAAATCAAAATTCCAACCAAAACTGAAATTCCAACCAAAACAGAAAAATCAATTTTTTTTGTTGTCTTGAATGTCAACAGCAATATAATTTTGTTGTTGACCTGACCGATAGTATTTATTTTTGACATTGATTACTTGTGGATAGTCAAGTGTATTTATCTTCCACATTTGTACACCGGTGAGCTAGTATTAATATTAATACAATAAAAGGAGGCAGTGTTACTGCCATAGTAGCCTTTTAACCCGTAGTAATGCCATTATATACAATACGGGTGGGCCGGCATAAAAACCGGCATCAATCACGGAATAAATTTCAAGCCAAGTACGGCTTTGTCTGAGGGCAGCAACCTCAGACAAAATCATCACCTTAAATCATTTCTGTAATGGAATTTCTTTTGACATTTGAACTTGTGACAAATTAATACCGTCACGAATTATTAAAGACCCAATGGTATTAATAGTATAAAATATACCTTGTATACTTGAGAAAAAAAAGTTAGAAAAAAGTTATACTTTCAAGTACAGTATTAATATTATTAATAATAATTTAATTTTAAATATATTAATATTAATAATAACTATTTATTATGGAGGAAAAGTCTGACTGCGCATAAATAACTCTAGCCCTCTCAGTTTGTCTCAGTTGGGGGAGTTTTTTTTCAAACAGTGTAGTATGCATACGTATGTATATGCACGTAGGTATCAACACTGTAAAAA
>WBZZ01003269.1:67500-70000 GCA_019918135.1 Paulinella micropora
TGTCTGTAGGCCTGCACGGTAGATGTTACCCTACCTACAAATATAAAATACATTACATACAAAACATACATAACATACATAACATACATAACATACATAACATGCATAACATAACATACATAACATACATACATATATTGTCTGTAGGCCTGCGTGGTAGATGTTACCCTACCTACAAATATAAAATACATTACATAAATTACTTACATAACATACATAACATACATAACATACATACATACATAGTCTGTAGGCCTGCACTGTAGATGTTACCCTACCTACAAATATAAAATACATAACATACATAACATACATAACATGCATAACATACATAACATACATACATACATTGTCTGTAGGCCTGCACGGTAGATGTTACCATACCTACAAATATAAAATACATTACATACATTACATACATTACATACATTACATACATTACATACATAACATACATACATACATTGTCTGTAGGCCTGCATGGTAGATGTTATCCGACCTACAGAGGTAAAAAAGATTTCAACGTCAAAGTGGTATGTATGTATGTATGTATGTATGTATGTATGTATGTATGTACGTATGTATGTACGTATGTATGTATGTATGTATGTATGTATGTTATGTATGTTATGTATGTTATGTATGTTATGTATGTCATGTATGTTATGTATGTTATGTATGTTATATATGTTATGTATGTTATGTATGTTATGTATGTTATGTATGTTATGTATGTTATGTATGTTATGTATGTTATATGTTATGTATGTTATGTATGTTATGTATGTTATGTTACCTACAGAGGTAAAAAAGGTTTCATTGTCAAAGTGGCATATATATATTTGTATATGTATGTATGTATGTATGTATGTATGTATGTATGTATGTTACCCTACCTACAGAGGTAAAAAAGATTTCAACGTCAAAGTGGTATGTATATATGTATGTATGTATGTATGTATGTATGTATGTATGTATGTATTTTTGTATGTATGTTACCCTACCTACAGAGGTAAAAAAGATTTCAACGTCAAAGTGGTATGTATATATGTATGTATGTATGTATGTATGTATGTATGTATGTGTATGTATGTATGTATGTATGCATGTATGTATGTATGTTATGTATGTTATGTATGTTATGTATGTTATGTATGTTATGTATTTTATGTATGTATGTATGTATGTATGTATGTATGCATGCATGTAGGAAGGACTTCCTGGCTTCAACACACTTCAACCCAAATGACAACGTTTTTCTTGGAGTCATTCCACCACCCAGAATTCCGGGTTTCTGGAGAAGTTTCTATTTCTTAATCACAACGAACAAGGACTTCAAGCGCTTCGATCTCAGTCAATGTTTGCATCTACAGCCTGTGTTATGGCTCATTAGAAAGCTCTTGATGAGAGCTTTCAAATGAGCCACTACACAAGCCGCAAAGGTCAGAACCGGCTGAGAACGAAGCGTTTGAAGTCATTGCTCATTGTGGTTAAGGACAAAAAACTTCTCCAGAATTCCGGGTTTCTGGTGTGCCACTTTCCGGGAATTTGCTTTCCTGAAAAGCCTGGCCTGTAGTGGCCACTTTCGCACCCCAGAACCCGGAAATCTGGGTGGTGTAGAACGGACCTTACCAACATTACATTAGTATAGCTCATTCTACACCACCCACCTCAACTTTCGGGTTTTGCGGGGTGTGTGAGGCCGCCCACCACAGGCCAGGCTTTTCAGGCCCGCAAAAGGCTTCGGGTGTGAGAGTGACTGCCACCAGAGGCCAGGCTTTACAGGCCGCAAAGCCCCATAAGGTGGCACCCGGGACCGGACATTTCGGGTGGTGTAGAACATCTCGTGGGAACAATAATTGAGAAGCTCCTAGTTCTTAAGTGCAATGAGCAATGACTTCAAGCGCTTCGTTCTTAGTCAATACTGGTGTCCAGAATCTGTATCTTAGCTCATTAGTAAGCTCTTGACGAGCTCTTTCAAACGAGTCACTGCACAAGCGACAGCAACCAGCATTGGCTGAGATCGAGCGCGTACGGAGCGAGAGACGGAAGTTCTAACCGACCGTATTAGCGGCAAGAGCGGGACGATAGCTACGATGGTCACAGCTTCGCACCATCGGCCTTTTACATCGGAGCCCAGTTACTTCGTATCGTTTTTTATCGTTTTCATCGTAATTATCGTGATTTAATCATCGAGGCGGCGAATTTGGCAAGTATTATCGACAAATTATATATGAATTTGTGACTTCACATAACAGTAATGTAATTTGTATACGCACAACGAAGTCTGGACAACTTCAAGTGGGACCTGTCAACTTTGTTTCAATCGAAATGACTTTCGAGATGCCATGCTTGGCAAGGAAACGGAAAGATGTGTGCCCATTATCGTCAGTACTAACAGTGGCTGAAGTTTTATTTTGTTTTGAGATTCAAGTTCCAGTACCTTTCAATTACGTTGTGATGGCACAACTTTTGAATCCTGAGTGACACTGCCTTCATT
>WBZZ01003269.1:82500-84382 GCA_019918135.1 Paulinella micropora
GGGTGAAGAAATTACGTCAGGCACAAACTATGCATACAAAGAACAGGTCAGAGACACAAGCAGACGCACAAACTTACGCGTTTCTCCTCTTGTCCAGGATTTCTTTGCTCTCACCGGCGCCCATGAGGCTGTAGTCGACAAAAAAATGTGTCGATTTAGGCGGCAGCAATAGAAGGACTGGTTGATGTTCATGTTTTCTACTCTGCTCTTGCTCGTGGTTTCTCCTGCTTCTTCCTCTGTTATTATTATCAGCTGAGGGAGGAAACGAGTACTGAAACGTACATAAGAAACTTCAAAACAAAAGTCTAGATCAAGAGCATTTTACATGCACATGGGGAACGCCATTCCGCCTACGACAAGTCCTACGAGTTACTTAATCAAGGATTGTCAAGCTATCTGATAATGATTGTCGAATTCCAAGGTGGGAAGTATAAATAATATCGATTTATGCGAATCCGTGAGTTGGCGGGGCGTCCCGGGCGGGTGTGTCCCGCGGCCGTCCACAGCACGGAAATAATTATTCTCCGAACACCACTCAAAGGACCGATAATTGGGGTCTTTCTTTGGGCCCAAACGCCGGGTTCATACATCCGGCGCTATCGAGAATCATTTTCCCCCTGGATTCCGAAATAGTATATAAAAAAGCGGCATTTATGGGGGAGAGCCGGGCCGAGCGAGCCCAATGGGCAAGCCGGCCCGGCGAGACCCATAAATTAGCCAATTTTATCGGCGAGTGGCATGTACTTTATGGGTCAGCTCTATCGAATTTATTACCCACAAAAGTTGTGCCACAAATATTCCGTATTTGCGTTATTTTTGTTAACGTGATTAACTCATTTTCAACACCGTAATTATCGCTTTATATGATGCTGACCCATAAAAAGATTGCAGGATGTTTTGCCTAATAGAGTAAATGTTTCTCCTAATTCAGGCAACTTTCCGAAAATTATAGGGGGGCAAAAAAAACTCATCCAACACAATAGTATGGATAGATAGTAGATAGATGATAGCGCTCTTGCGGCATGCGGGTGACAACAGATTCATAGACAGTTAACAGCTATGAAAAGGAAATAACTAGAATAATAAAATTCTGTGTTCGTGATTGTACAAAGGACAACGTAGTCTTTTGAATGACAGTATGTGGAAGTTTTTGCTGCACTCGAGAGGGATGGTGTCTGTGTCTATCTGTCTGTCTTTCTGTTTCTCTCTCTCTGGCTGGCTGGCTTGTGAATTTATTTTATCATGTTTGACTATTAGGCGAAAATGATAAAAAATCTAGGAACTAGTTGAAGGTTGTAAGGAGGAAGATCTAGAAATTTATATTTTTACCAAATAGCTCGACAGGATTGGGAGAACACCGCGTGAAAAGTGTGTCACAACAACATACCTTTATCAAAGGCGGATTACCCGGTCGTTTGCTCAATGTTTTTTTTTGTTTTTGGTGGATAGTCTAGCGGGTTGAACCCGCGATATCTCTGGTGGATGGTCTAGCGGGTTGAACCCGCGATATCTCTGGTCACTCTTCTTCTTCGCTTTTATTGAGAGAACAATTTTACAATCGGGCTCAGGGAACGTCCACGTGAAAAGTATAGCTAGTAAGTTATACCTTTATCTAAGGTGGAAACCTAGTTATTCAGTTAATCGTATTAAAGGAAAATATTACGTTTGTATTTAGTGGCTCGTTGTTATATATATCTAGTATTAATATTTATGTTTAGATTAATATTTATGTTTAGATCTCTCTCTCTCTCTTCTCTCTCTCTCTTCTCTCTCTCTTCTCTTTCTCTTCTCTCTTCTCTCTCTCTCTCTCTCTCTCTCTCTCTCTCTCTCTTCTCTCTCTCTCTCTCTCTCTCTCTCTCTCTCTCTCTTCTCTCTCTCTCTC
>WBZZ01003270.1:0-15000 GCA_019918135.1 Paulinella micropora
GGAGAAGAAGAAGGAGGAGGAGGAGAAGAAGAAGGAGGAGGAGGAGAGGAAGAAGAAGAAGAAGGAGGAGGAGGAGGACAGGAAGAAGAAGGAGGAAGAGGAGAGGAAGAAGGAGGAGGAAGAGAGGAAGAAGATGGAGGAGGAGGAGAGGAAGAAGAAGGAAGAGGGGTGACCAGCTGAGTGGGTTTCCCCCTCTGGATTCGGGGGTTCGCGTGTGGGCCCACAAAGGAATTTTCACATTCCTATCCGGATTAGATTATCAAGACTGGTATTATTATTATTATTGTTATTATTATTTATTATTATTATATGGACACCGTGATAGCCCAGTGGTCAAGTTCTACCATCTGGCCCTGTCGGCAGTTCGATTCCCGTCGGTGCCACCAGTATTTTCATTGAACATACCGATCCGTCTGGACCAGTATTTTCATTGAACATACCGGCCGTCTGGAAGTGTTGGAACTGCCCTTGCGGGGGTGTCATTAGAGCTTATCGTCAATTCTTCGTACTCCCTCACGGGTGAGACGATGGAGGCGCATGTGCAGAAATGCATCAGCCATTGACAGAGAAGCACTATTATTATTATTATTATTTATTTTTTATATATTATATTATTATTATTTGGACACCGTGATAGCCCAGTGGTCAAGTTCTACCATCTGGGCCCTGTCGCCAGTTCGATTCCCGTCGGTGCCACCAGTATTTTCATTGAACATACTGGTCCGTCTGGACCAGTATTTTCATTGAACATACCGGTCCGTCTGGAAGTGTTGGAACTGCCCTTGCGGGGGTGTCATTAGAGCCTATCGTCAATTCTTCGTACTCCACTCACGGGTGAGACGATGGAGGCGCATGTGCAGAAATGCATCAGCCATTGACAGAGAAGCACTATTATTATTATTATTATTATTATTATTATTATTATTATTATTATTATTATTACTATGTGGCGCCGCGATAGCCCAGTGGTTAAGGTCTACCATCTGGGACCTGTCGCCAGTTCGATTCCCGTCGGTGCCAGGATTTTCAAAGGATATTCTTTGAAAGTATTGGTCTGTCTGGAAGGCTTGGAGCTGCCTTGCGGGGGTGTCAGTAGAGCCTATCGTCAAATCTTCGTACTCCCCTCGCGGGTGAGACGATGGAGGCACATGTGCAGAAATGCATTCGCCATTGACTGAGAAGCACTATTATTATTATTATTATTATTATTATTATTATTATTATTATTATTATTATTATGGACACCGTGATAGCCCAGTGGTCAAGTTCTACCATCTGGGCCCTGTCGCCAGTTCGATTCCCGTCGGTGCCACCAGTATTTTCATTGAACATACCGGTCTATTTCTGGACCAGTATTTTCATTGAACATACCGGCCCGTCTGGAAGTGTTGGAACTGCCCTTGCGGGGGTGTCATTAGAGCTTATCGTCAATTCTTCGTACTCCCCTCACGGGTGAGACGATGGAGGCGCATGTGCAGAAATGCATCAGCCATTGACAGAGAAGCACTATTACTATTATTATTATTATTATCAATGGAGGCACATGTCCAGGATCTGGATCTGATGCTATAGTCTGAGGAAGCCTATTATTATTATTATTATTATTATTATTATTATTATTATTATTATTAGCTTTTTCTTCTGTTCCTCTTTTATTATTATTTATTATTATTATTATTATTATTATTATTATTATTATTATTATTATTATTATTATTGGACACCGTGATAGCCCAGTGGTCAAGTTCTACCATCCGGGCCCTGTCGCCAGTTCGATTCCCGTCGGTGCCACCAGTATTTTCATTGAACATACCGCTCCGTCTGGACCAGTATTTTCATTGAACATACCGGCCCGTCTGGAAGTGTTGGAACTGCCCTTGCGGGGGTGTCATTAGAGCTTATCGTCAATTCTTCGTACTCCCCTCACGGGTCAGACGATGGAGGCGCATGTGCAGAAATGCATCAGCTATTGACAGAGAAGCACTATTATTATTATTATTATTATTATTATTATTATTATTATTATTATTCAGCCCAATGGCCTCAAGGCGTTAAACTGTGACGCCAACTCATAACCCTTTGGTGGTAGAAGCTGGGGAGGAGGGTCGTTGCGCGCGTAAAAGATCTTAAACTCCGCATATGCTGGTTGATAGCCCAGGACCCAGCAGACACCAGATTGTTATGGGTGGGGTTTCGTCTTGCAAGAGGTTGCTGGGACTGCGGAATAACCTCGGCTTAGTGCAGTCTTGCCCTCAGGAGCTCCATCGGTGGCCCCGATCATCAGGCGAGAGACTGACACGGGGGGTGGAGGACCTCGAAAAAGGGTATTGGAGGCTTATGTCCGTTGAGGATATGCCATTAGCTGCATCAGTACGCCTCAGATATAGTATTATTTTATTATTATTATTATTATTATTATTGGACACCGTGATAGCCCAGTGGTCAAGTTCTACCATCTGGGCCCTGTCGCCAGTTCGATTCCCGTCGGTGCCACCAGTATTTTCATTGAACATACCGGTCTATTTCTGGACCAGTATTTCATTGAACATACCGGCCCGTCTGGAAGTGTTGGAACTGCCCTTGCGGGGGTGTCATTAGAGCTTATCGTCAATTCTTCGTACTCCCCTCACGGGTGAGACGATGGATGCGCATGTGCAGAAATGCATCAGCCATTGACAGAGAAGCACTATTATTATCATTATTATTATTATTATTCTGGAGGGGTGCACAAGATGGCACTCCATGGGAAGAGGAGGTGGTTGGGCCTCTCCCCACGAAGGTGACCGCTTGGGGAGGGCGGTCACCGGGATATGCGCAACTCTCAACTGGGCATTTACTCGGTAGGGGTTCGGCCAGGCAGGTTGTGGGGTTGTCTGTTGGATTGTTGGTTGGCTCGTTTTTCTTGGCTGTTGGTTTGGGTCTGGTTTCCTGGTTAGCCCTTTTTCGCCGAATTTCCTGCCGAGTAAATGCCTGGGGGCTTCCAGTTCCGGTTTGGTGATCGTGTTGAGGTGAGCATTCGGAGGAAACAGTACCGAGATGGGTTGAAGATAGGATTCACATTGAGCCGAGATGGGGCTGCGTTGACCTGTTCCAACTCGGCTCCATTTCGGCTTCATGTTAATCCTATCTTCATCCTATCTGGGTTTTGTCTCCTCCCTATCTTCGCTTCTTCGAGGTTGCCTAACTGGAACACATGATGAGCGCACGTTGGAGAGGGGCTTCAGTCGGTCCCAATGCCTTGCCAGTGCCTTGCTGCGTTGCCGTGCCTTGCCCCATGCATTCACACCCTCCACCGTTGCATTTCTAACTGAGCAGCTTCGGCTGGGATTACTATACTTGTCTGTAAGACCCTATAGGTACCGCTAGGTTCGCGCCTTCTATACCCACGTGGGGGAAGGAGTTTCAGCGGCACGCCGTCCGATCTGGCTCCACTCGGGGACACCCGTACCTCATGATGTGTATTGTTAGGAGCAGCTGAAAGTCCATAAGGCATGAGAGTAGAGGCGTTGGCGATGCGCTGGAGAGTGTGTGTAGTGCGTGAGGCAGGTTCTGGCGACGCTGGGGGTGCTGGCGGGCGCCGAAGGGCACGAAGCGACGCGGCAGCGTCCAGTGACACCGGCGGAAATGCGTGTAGTGTGTGTTGCAGATACCGCCGATGCTATTTGCATGGACGGGCGCTTTCCTCGGCGTAAAGAGGCGCGGCGGTGATGGCCAGCGACATTGGCCGTCTAGTACTCTCAATGGATTACAAATACGCAAAGCACGGAGCTACCACTGTGGCCCTTATGGGACAAGGTAGAATCGCCGAAGACCTGGACAATCCCCGTGGGAATGCCTCTTCGACGGGCTCTGGCCCGATGTCCCAGGATGGGAGGATGAGGGCTCGCGTATATGACGGAATTCCTGAACCACGTGGAGAGGCTATCTTAGCTGCGCCTCATCCTTCCTCCCCAAACCTGGCACACGGGTCGGCGCTTCAACATAAGGCGAGCGGCGCTATATGGCAGATGGCACCGCCGCCTCGACGGTACCGGCGGGTAGATCGGTACGACAAGGACGGGCGTAATCTGATTGTCTGGGGGCTCTCAGAACGCGCCAATCTACAGGATATCGCCTCCAAAATGAGCGGTCTTGGTCTGGTGGTCCCGGTAATGGAGTGGCAAGGCCAGCGAATGTCTCGTCACCTGGAGCTGGTCTACGAGGACGATGACAGCAGGCAGACGGCGTTGCAGCAACTCAAACATCTCAAATTCTTCGGCAGAGGGGTCAATGTGGCCCTTGGGCGCAGGTTCAGGGACAGGGAACGTGTCCGAAGGCTTATTCGCATCCATCTGCGTGGGGAAGCGGCGGTCCGGAAGGAGGAAGCTGCGACGGGATATCGCGTCTTGCCTCTGCATGAAGAATGTGTCGATGATGTGCAGGTGGTGTCTTCGGAATTGGCTGCCGATGCACCTAAGTGTGTGTCTGAGTGTGCTGATGTGCATGTGGTGCCCTTGCATTCGGCGGCCAATGCAGTGGGGGACCAACCTGCGCAAGCACCTGCAGAGGGGGCAGCACGAGGGCGGAAGCCAAGCGCGGCCGTCGGGTCCGGAAACGAGCCAAGAAGCACCGCTCCAAGCAGTTCGATACCGGCTTCAAGCTACTCGTCGCGAGTCACAACTGGCAGGGTAAAACGGGATACGACAACGTAGGCACGGCGGAATGGGCATCATTCTACAAGCACGAGGGCTGGCTAGTCATCGGGGCTCAGGAGCACCGCATGGGCAAGAAGCAACTTTCCAAATGCAGCCTGGATGGATTCCGGATTTTTGGAAAATCTGCGGAGGTCAGCGAGAAAAATCGCTGCAAGGGTGGGGTTCTATTCGCGGTGGCTAACTTCCTTGGTCCGTATTGCAACCTGGTGTCAGCCCCCGTCGACCACCGGCAGCAAGTGTGGCTGCGTATCGCCTCGGGTGTTACCGGCGCTCAGGATATCTATGTGGGCAACGGCTACTTTCCCCAGGAAACGCAGGAAGAAGAGTCGTCAGAGGCGTATGCGGCCTGGCAGGCAGCTATAGCTTTTTTTGGAGCCAAAGGTCTTGTGGTCACGGTGGCGGATGCCAACGCGAAGCTCGGGCCGGCATGCAGCCGAAAAGAGGAGGGCATCGTCGGTCAGCACGGGGAGGTCGATGATAAGGGAGCACCGGTACGTTCGGAGAACGGCAAGAGACTCGCGGCTGTCCTCGTCGCTACGGGCCTGCGAAATCTGAGCGGCTTCTCGTGCCCAGTGGAAGGGTCCTACTGGTGGTCCCGGCGTGAGCAGCGCGGCATGGGCACAGGCAAGCACCTCCTCGATTACATCTGCGCGACGCCTGGCTTGGCATCTGGAGCAAAGTTCGGAGTATGCGAAGATGATCTTGATACGGACCACAAGGCAGTATGGGCCGAACTGACGTGGAGCGGCCAGCGCCGACCAAAGCGGGCTGCGAAACCTTACAGGTCCTTTCGTGTTGATAAGCTTATTGGTGCTGGTGTCTCGGGTAATGATCACGCTGCGAAGCAAGCGCTGGATTATCTACGCGACAAGTTCGATGACGTATTCCAGCATTGCCTACAGAAGCTTGGAGTGCATCAGCTGCCTGAGCTTGACCTATCGGGTGGTGCCGACAGCCAACGGGTGGTAGATGACGTCACCGAGCGAGTGGCGCAGTCCTTCCGAATGGCGGCGCACCGGGTCCTTGGCTCCAGATGTATACGACCCCGTTTCACCAACAATTGGTTCGACGGGGAGCTAAAGGAGCTCATTCAACAGCGCCGGGAGGCCTACGCAGCATACAGGAGGGATGAATCGAATGCGGAAGCCCGTCTGAATTGGCTACGGCTCCGCAAGCAAATTCGGAAGGCAACTCGGGCCAAGAAGTCCGCCTCCTTCAAGCAAGTGCAGGAAGAAGCGGTCAAATGTCAACGCGAGCAATCCTCAAAGCGCTTTTGGCTACTCGCGAAGCGGCTTGGCGGGGCACGCAGAACGAAGGTCTCCGCGCCGGTGCAAAGGGAGGATGGCTCACTGGCGTGTACGCTGCCGGAAAAGGTCGCTCGGTGGGAGGAATTTCGGAAAAATTCGGTGAAGCCACGGGAAAATCCGGCAAGTGCGGCTGTTGTGGTGGAGTGCTGTGCAGAAGCAGGCTCGCTGGAGTGGGAGGAAGCCGAAGCTAAGCGGCAGTTCCACTGGAACGATCGCTTCAGAGATGAGGTGGCCCGGGCTATGAAGGAGCACGAAGTAGGTGAAGACACTTGCGAAGAGCTGGACAAGCCGTTCACGCAAGAGGAGGTCCTTGCAAGGCAACGTGCCCTGAATAACCACAAAGCTTGTGGCGAGGACAAAGTGAAGAACGAGATGCTCAAGTATGGCGGCGCCTACATCAATGGCTACTTAACGCAGTACTTCAACTGGATTCGAGAAGCCGAGAGGACTCCAAAAGCTTGGGGCAAGGGAATCATCGTCAATATCCCCAAGGGTGGGGATCCTACGGATCCTGACAACTGGAGGGATATCTCGATTATTAGTTGCCTTGGTAAGCTGTATCTGTCCTTATTAGCTACTCGTCTAACGCTCTTCGTGGATGGCCCGGATAAGCTACGTCCAGAGCAGGGAGGCTTCCGCCCGGGGCGTCGCACTACGGATCAGGTCTTTACCCTTTGGCAGAGGTTGAAGGGGCGTCAGCAGCAGAAGCGGGAGTCGTATGTCCTGTTCGTCGATCTACGCAAGGCTTTCCCGTCTGTTTGGAGAGATGGCCTATTTGAGAGGCTCTGGAAGCTGGGTGTAAGGGGCAAGTTCTGGCGCACGCTACGCAGGTGCTACGAGCAGACTTCGTCGCAAGTGCTAGTTGATGGAGCACTCACCCCCGAAGTACTGGAGGGTGTAGGCGTCCAACAGGGGTCCCCTCTCTCTCCCACACTCTTCAACGTCTTTATGGATGAGCTGTGTGATCGGCTGGCGAGTGCCCTCAAGATCACGGATGTGAAGCGGCTGAACGACATCAAGGCACTTCTATACGCGGACGACGTGGCCCTCATCGCTCACAGTCGCACCGAGCTCCAGAAGATGGTCAATGTTGTGGCCAAGTTCGCGGAAGATTACCGGCTGGAAGTCAACTTGAAGCCCGGCAAGACGGAAATCATGCCCATTTACACGTCGAGCAAGGCGAAACGACCAAGTATCAGGGAGCGAGGTGAGCCCGTGGTGTGGTTTCGCGGCCAGAAGCTTTGTGTCACCAGTCAGTACAAGTACCTGGGAGTGGTTATCACCGACGACCTGAAGTGGAAGGAGCAGGCCCTGCGGGCTACGCGTGTCACTGAAGTCGCCACCGCAGGTTGGTACTCTTTGTGGTGTGCAGGTGAGATACAAGCTAGGTATCGTCTCATGTGCTGGAATCAACTTGTGGGGGCCAAGCTGAAGTACGCCTTCGATGTCTGGCGTGCCCCCGTATCGCAGCTCACCAAGCTGGAGGCAGCAATGCTGCGCCCCATGAGGATGATTCTCGGCATCAGCCCTAAGACAAGCAAGTGGATTACACTCTTTCTGGCGCGCTCTTTGAGTGCGGAGCGTTTGCGGCGGCGGCGCAACTGAAGTTCTATGGACGGCTGCGTGTTCTACCGGAGAAGCGATTTCCTGTCATCGCATCTCAAGTCAAATCCGACTGGACTGCGGAGGCCGAAGGCGCTATCAGGGACTCAATGGATCTACAACAAGGGCTTCAGGAGCTCCTAAATAGCTCAGAGAAGGACCTCGAGGGTTGGTGTTCGACTGTGGACAAGTGGGCCCTTCAGCAGGACGTCAAGATGGTGCAGCAACTGATGTGGGACAAGCGAGAGGCAGGCAGCGATCTTACTGATGGCCTGCGAGTCATCCTAAGACAAGTCTTTGGAACTAAGGAGTTCCCAAGATGGGTAGCCCTTGATGATGCGCATTATAATCTGCTTCGGAGAAGGTTGCTCAGCTGCAACAACCGCCTTCGGTTGTACCGCAGCAAGTTGGTCAGTGGCATGTCCCCTCGCTGCTTCTGTTGTCATGATGATGTCAATGAGTCCCTTGCGCACTTCTTATGGGATTGCCCCATGCATGAGGGGAGACGTAAGCAGCTGTTGCTGAGTATGCAGAGGCTCGGTGGCATGGCTGTGGGGGGTGCTGAGGGGATGGAGGGAGTGAGGAGGGTGGTGAGGTCGTAGGCGGTGAGGTTGTGGTGGAGGATGTGTTTGCTTGGGCGGGAGCGGGAGGGCTCTGTGCGGCAGGGTTGGGATGATATGTCGCCTGTGGATCAATCACGATTGTTTTGTAAGCTTTTTCAGGGGAAGTCGCGCTTCCGCAGTAACTTTAGGCTTGCTGCGTTGTTAGGGGTTACAGCGTTGCGTCCCCCTCCAAAGTTGGATGTGTTGTTTGGATCATATGTGTCTGAGTGTTGGTCTGCTAGGGAGGGTAAAAGGGAGGAGCTTGGGGTGGAGGATGGGGGCGAGGAGGTGATTGACCTCACTGAGGTTCCATCAGCTTCTGTCCCACCCTCTCCCCCAAGTGACGTTGATGTTGCGCGGCGCGGCCGTCCGCGCAGTGTGGACGTCCTGGCTAGAGAGAGGGGTTCGGGAGCGCAGCGTAGTGTCTCCGAGTTCTTCTCTTCAGCTAACACCCTCGCATCTAGCTCTTCATGCACTTCACAGCCCCCATCTGCCCCTGCTGTTGCTGTTGCTGCTATGTCTGTTTGGTGTTCTGACAATGCGTTGGGATCGGCTGACCCCGGTGACCCAATGGAGGCACATGTCCAGGATCTGGATCTGATGCTATAGTCTGAGGAAGCCTATTATTATTATTATTATTATTATTATTATTATTATTATTATGGACACCGTGATAGCCCAGTGGTCAAGTTCTACCATCTGGGCCCTGTCGCCAGTTCGATTCCCGTCGGTGCCACCAGTATTTTCATTGAACATACCGGTCTATTTCTGGACCAGTATTTTCATTGAACATACCGGCCCGTCTGGAAGTGTTGGAACTGCCCTTGCGGGGGTGTCATTAGAGCTTATCGTCAATTCTTCGTACTCCCCTCACGGGTGAGACGATGGAGGCGCATGTGCAGAAATGCATCAGCCATTGACAGAGAAGCACTATTATTATTATTATTATTATTATTATTGGACACCGTGATAGCCCAGTGGTCAAGTTCTACCATCTGGGCCCTGTCGCCAGTTCGATTCCCGTCGGTGCCACCAGTATTTTCATTGACATACCGATCCGTCTGGACCAGTATTTTCATTGAACATACCGGCCCGTCTGGAAGTGTTGGAACTGCCCTTGCGGGGGTGTCATTAGAGCTTATCGTCAATTCTTCGTACTCCCCTCACGGGTGAGACGATGGAGGCGCATGTGCAGAAATGCATCAGCCATTGACAGAGAAGCACTATTATTATTATTATTATTATTATTATTATTATTATTATTATTATTAAATTACATTATTATTATTATTGAGGATTATTATTATTATTATTATTATTATTATTATGGGGGGCACCAATACATGGTTGGGTGTCACCGCCACACGGCGGGGTTGGGGCCGTTGGCAGCTTGTTATGAGGGGTACATAATCAGTGCTCCACTGATTCATGAGACGGAAACTTTTACTGAGAGAAGCTCTCTCACCACGCTCACGGCTCTTGGCTCGGGGTGGCCTCTGGTATCACTCGGGGTGCGGGGGGTGGGGGTTATCTGAGGGAGGGGGTTGGGCTCAGTGGGTCACTGGACAGGTTGGTTAACTAAACTACTGTCGGTATGAGTGGGTATGAAGGCGACAGGCTCCACACATTTCCACAAGCCTTGAAATCACTCAACTGCCACAGTAGCGACTGCCTGGACGCGGGGCTCCTGACTCACCCTCTCTCCCAGAACCCCTCGTGCTCACTTTGCGGATGCCATGGGGATGCTCTGGCGGAGGGTCGGGACGTGTTGGGTGCATGTGACCGGGCCTGTCACTTAGTGTTCTCGGTAGATGACTCTTTTGTAGCTTCTATCGGACGCAGGGTGGCTTGCCACGACACCTCAATGATGCATAGTACGTCACGTCTCTGGCCTGGTTACGGGGGCGGGTAACTGAGGCGGGTTCCTGAAGGCTGGTTACGGAAGCTATGTTATTGTTGTTGGGTTCCTGGCTGCTATGTTATTGTTGTTGGGTTCCTGGCTGCTATGTTATTGTTGTTGGGTTCCTGGCTGCTATGTTATTGTTGTTGGGTTCCTGGCTGCTATGTTATTGTTGTTGGGTTCCTGGCGGCGTACATGTTTATGCTTTTTTAAGGGTTGAGCTTTAAATAACCCCACTCGGGTCTTCTTTTATCGAGCTCACCACTCGGTGGATGGAGGCCTGGGGTAGACTTATACGATGTTTTTGATGCTAGGTTCCGTCTCCAGGGATTCGACTGGCATCGCTGCTTTGCCTCACCGCACTGCCTCACCCACACATCCACGCTGGCACACTGTTTCTCCTCTTGCTCTTGTACCTATGTCGCACACAGCTATGAGCTCACGCCGATGAGTGGTTGTGACGAGGTGCACCCAGCTGGATTGCGGGCGAGCCACGGCGGCCTCGCTCTCGCTCGCTCGCTCTCTCTCTCTCTCTCTCTCTCTCTCTCTCTCTCTCTCTCTCTTTTTTTTTTTTTTTTTTTTTTTTTTTTTTTTTTTTTTTTTTTTTTTTTTTTTTTTTTTTTGTTGCTTTGCTTTGCTTTGCTTTGGGCGAGGCCTAGCTTTCACATGGGCGGGCTGAGCCTATGAGGGGCGCACGATAAGCGTTCCATTGATTTATGAGACGGGTCCCAATTACTGAGAGTAACTCATGTGAGTTGCTCATCATACTCATGGCTCTTGGCTCGGGGTGGCCTCTGGAATCACAAGGGGTGGGCACTGGGGGAGGGGTTGTGTTCAGAGGGTCACCGCGAAGGATGGTCAACCAAACTACTGTCGGTCGGAGTTTGTACGAAGGCGAGAGGCCCTACACCTTACCACAAGCCTTGAAACGACTAAATGACCAAAGTAACGACGGACCGGAGCGGGCTCCTGGCTCACCCTCTCTCTCAGCACTCTTCGTGCTCATCCTGCGGATGCCATGGGGTTGCTCTGGCGGAGGGTTATGGGGTGGTGGGTACACGTGCACGGGCCTGTCACTCTGTGCTCTCGGTAGATGACTCACTTGCAGCGTTTATCGGACGCAGGGTGGTTTGCCACGACACCTACCTCGATGATGCACAGCGGGTCCTGCCTCGTGCCTGGTTACGGATGCAGGTGAGTGTTTGTGTGTATTCCTATACATACGTACACGTATGCTTTTTAAGGGTTGAGCTTTAAATAACCCCACCTGGGTCCTCATTTATCGAGTTTACAACTCGATCAATGCGGCACCGGGGTCCCATACCACTTATGTCAGGTTCTTATGCGAAGAGCGCGGCCGCTAGTGCTGGCCCTATGGGTCAAGGCGGTAATCCTTCAGGTTTAGACGTTCCCCGTGGGAGTGCGCCTGCGGGTGGTGATGGCTACTCGGCCGGGGTGGGGTGGTCGAGTGCTCGCGTACCTGACGGGCAACCTGAATCACGTAGAGCCAGCAATCCTGCTGCATCTCGATCACCCTCCCCAACCTCGGAAGAGAAGTCACGTCCGGAAAGGTCTGGTCACGGCGTGTGGCAAGCGGTACCGCCACCGAGGAGGTGGCGGAGGAAGGTACGAAATGAGCTGGATAAGAGATGTTGCATAGTATGGGGGCTATCGCATGTCTCTCAGACAGTGGTCATGGCGCGAGAGCTCCGAATTCTCGGTCTCGGGGAAGTCGAGGTGGAATTCGCGGGCAGAGGTAGTGGGCGACATTTGCGGATTAAATGTGCGTCTTGTGAGGAGGCGGAGAAGATGGTGCGGCTGCTGCGGGAGCGTAAGTTCTTCACGGGAAAGGTTCACGTTGCGACGGGTAGGACTTTCCGGGAAAGAGAGAAGCAGCGGGCTGCACGGGGGGGTGCCCAGTATGTAGAGATGCAGAGGGAGCTTCGCAAGCAGGGGTTTGGCTACTGGGTGCTCGACGTGGAAGTCGACGAGCCCCAGGGCGAAGCCTCAAGCGGTGAATCTCCCTTGGCGGAGTGGGGCGGGATGCGGGAGCTGGAGGAGCTGGGGCGGAGGGTGCAGGATGGGCCGTGGAGGGTGGCGGAGGGCTCCAGGCGGGCTCAACCGAAGCGCAGGCATCGGCATCAGCTTCGTTCTTCCCAATTTGTGAAAGGCTTCCACTGAGGGTGGCTCACATAATTGGCAAGGCAAAGTGGGTGCGGATAGCCCAGGCTTTGGGGAATGGCCGGAGCACTACAAGGAGCGAGGCTGGGTGATCGTCGGAGTCCAGGAGCACAACCTATCGTCGCAGAAGGTGGAGAAGCTCCAAGTCGACGGCTTCGCAGTCCTCGGCAAAGCGGCTGCAACTGGTGCGGGCTCGCGTCTCTTGGGGGGAGTCTTGACGTTGGTGGCCAACTATCTGGCACCGTGCGCTACCATTGTACAGGCGCCTGTTCCACACCCACAGCAATTGTGGGTGAGGCTGTCGTCTGGGAGCGCGACGGCGTCGGATGTGTTCGTCGGCAACGGCTACTTCCCCCAAGAAAATCAACGAGAGGAATCTATTGCAGCCTATGAGGCGTGGCAGGCGGCCGTCTCCTACTTCGCCACCAAAGGTCATGTGGTTACGGTTGGTGATGCTAATGCTAAGCTGGGGCCCGCCAGAATAGCGCGGGAGGAGGGAGTGGTGGGCCCTTTGGCGAGATAGATGAGAGGGGTAGAGGGGTTAGGAGTGAGAATGGTGAGTTGCTGGCTGCGATGCTTGTTGCCACGGGGTTGCGCAATCTCAGTGGGTTTTCGCAACCACGGGGGGACAAATATTGGTGGTCTAGGCAGGAAAATGTAGGTGGACGAAGGCATCTACTGGATTACATCTGCGTCTCTTCCGAGCTGGCGGAGGAGGCAAGCTTCGGCGTCGACGAGGTAGACCTTGATACCGACCACAAAGCTGTGTGGGCGGAACTGGTCTGGGGGGGACAGCCACCCCCCAAAAAGCAGGTAAAGAGGTACAAAGCATTCAAGGCAGAGCGCTTGATAGGCAGGGTAGTTGAGGGTAAGGAGAGTGAGCTGTCTAAGCTTAGGTTGAAGTACGACGAGACCTTTGCAGCTGGTATATCGGGGCTGTTGCCAGATGGCCTCCCAGATCTATCAGCAGTGGAGGACCCGGATGAGCTTCAGCAGGAGGTAGATAGGGTCGCTAGCTTAGTGGTCCGAGCTTTCACGGGCGCAGCCGTGAAGGTCTTGGGAGTTCGGGTGATTAGGCCAGGGTTTACTAATGCATGGTTTGATGAGAGTCTTAGGGAAGCGATTGCGCGACGGAGAGAGGCATACGGCCTCTGGCGAAGGAATGAGGCCAACCGAGAGGCCTGGCAAAGATATAAAGAAGCGAGGAAGGCGGTCAGAAGGTTATGCAAGGAGAAGAAGGAGCAAGCGTGGAAGCGGGTCCAGAATGACACCGCTGCCAACTTCAGGAGCGCTACCATGGCCACGTACTGGAAGCTGTCAAAGCGTTTGGGCGGGGTTCGGCGGTCGAACGCTTCTGCTCCTGTTCGGAAGCCCGATGGCACTCTGGCATGCACACTCCGGGAAAAACTACAAGAATGGGAAGAATACCGCCGACGTATGGTGGTCCCCAAAGAAAACCAGTTTTTGGAGGATGCATGTGTAGAGGAAGTCGGTTCTGATGAGGAAGCAGCGCGGATTGAGCCCGAGCGGAAGGCCCGCGAAACCTTCCAGTATAACGACAACCTGCGCGACCAATTCGAGGCCATGGCGCAAGCCGAGGAGATCCGGACTGAGACGGGCCCGCTGGACTATGATTACACCGAGAAGGAAGTGGAGCTCTGCCAGGAAAATCTCCAGAATCACAAAGCGTGCTCACCGGATAAGATCAAGAACGAGATGCTCAAGTACGGAGGCACGCGGATTGTGAGCTTTCTGGTGCGCTTCTTCAACTGGTTGAAATCGTGCGAATACACCCCCAGCGACTGGGGCAAAGCGATTATCGTCAACATCCCAAAAGGAGGCGACCCAACCGATCCGGAAAATTGGAGAGACATCGCGATTCTGAGCTGTCTGGGTAAGATGTATCTGTCCCTTATGGCGGCGAGGCTTACGGCTTTCATCGATCAGCCGGGCAGGCTTCGCCCAGAGCAGGGTGGGTTCCGGCCAAAACGTAGTACGGGGGACCAGATTTTTGTCCTTAAGGAGCGTCTGCGCCTTAGACAACAAGCTGGCCTCCGTTCTTTCGTTTTGTTCGTGGATCTGAGAAAGGCATTCCCTACGGTTTGGCGGGCCGGGTTGTTTCAGAGGCTAACCCAGATGGGGGTACAGGGCAAGTTCTATCGCATTCTGCGGCGTTTTTACCGAAGAACGTCATCGCGAGTGCTAGTCGATGGCGAACTCACTGGTGAAGTGCTGGAAGAGATGGGAGTTCAGCAAGGGTCGCCGTTGTCACCGTCGCTGTTCAACGTCTTCATGGATGAGCTAACGGTCCGAATCGCGAAAGAGTTGGAGATCGAGGACCTCAACCGCATCGAAGACATACGGACCCTGCTTTACGCCGACGACGTTGCGGTAATTGCGCATAGTGTCACGGAGCTTCAACAGATTGTAAATGTCGTGGCGACATTCGTGGAGGACTATCGGCTTGAAATCAACCTGAAACCGGGCAAGACGGAAGTCATGCCGATATACAGGCACGCCAAGTCAAAAAAGTCGCCCCCATGCGTGAGGTTCCGGGGCAAGGTTCTCAACGTCACCGACCACTACAAATACCTGGGAGTTCTGCTCACGGACACCCTCTCCGATAAACCGCAAGCGAAGCGGGCGGCGGAAATCACTGTAGCGGGAACGGCTGCCTGCTACCCCCTCTGGATTGCCCATGAAGTTCCAGCGCG
>WBZZ01003270.1:20000-25157 GCA_019918135.1 Paulinella micropora
CTTCGTACTCCCCTCACGGGTGAGACGATGGAGGCGCATGTGCAGATTTGCATCAGCCATTGACAGAGAAGCACTATTATTATTATTATTATTATTATTATTATTATTATTATTATTATTATTATTATTATTATTATTATTATTGGACACCGTGATAGCCCAGTGGTCAAGTTCTACCATCTGGGCCCTGTCGCCAGTTGGATTCCCGTCGGTGCCACCAGTATTTTCATTGAACATACCGGTCTATTTCTGGACCAGTATTTTCATTGAACATACCGGCCCGTCTGGAAGTGTTGGAACTGCCCTTGCGGGGGTGTCATTAGAGCTTATCGTCAATTCTTCGTACTCCCCTCACGGGTGAGATGGAGGCGCATGTGCAGAAATGCATCAGCCATTGACAGAGAAGCACTATTATTATTATTATTATTATTATTATTATTATTATTATTATTATGGACACCGTGATAGCCCAGTGGTCAAGTTCTACCATCTGGGCCCTGTCGCCAGTTCGATTCCCGTCGGTGCCACCAGTATTTTCATTGAACGTAACGATCCGTCTGGACCAGTATTTTCATTGAACATACCGGCCCGTCTGGAAGTGTTGGAACTGCCCTTGCGGGGGTGTCATTAGAGCTTATCGTCAATTCTTCGTACTCCCTCACGGGTGAGACGATGGAGGCGCATGTGCAGAAATGCATCAGCCATTGACAGAGAAGCACTATTATTATTATTATTATTATTATTATTATTATTATTATTTAGGGAGTACATAGGCCATCGGTCCTTTCCATGGGCTGATTGGTATAAAGCTCCTAGAGTAATGTTCTATGCCGTCACTTCCTTTATTCCACCGATTGGTGTGGAGACTTTCCTTATGGAATGGAGGACTGGATGCACATGGCCTTTTGGCTCAGCAATTGGCAGGAGATACACTATTATTATTATTATTATTATTATTATTTAGGGAGTACATAGGCCATCGGTCCCTTTCCATGGGCTGATTGGTATAAAGCTCCTAGAGTAATGTTCTATGCCGTCACTTCCTTTATTCCACTGATTGGTGTGGAGACTTTCCTTATTGAATGGAGGACTGGATGCACATGGCCTTTTGGCTCAGCAATTGGCAGGAGATACACTATTATTATTATTATCATTATTATTATTATTCTTTGTTGTTGTTGTTGTCGTTGCTGTTGGTTTGTTCTGCCACTGCCTTGTTCGCAAGAAACGAACGACTTCTTTCAAAACAACGGCGACCGGTATTGTATTCAGGGTAGTTCGTCCGCAGGCGTGTCGAAAGAAGTCATTCAGGATCTTGTGAACAAGGCAATGTCAGAACAAGCCGCATCCATTAAGGAAATGCTAACAGAAGAAAGAAAGTTGAGAGAGGAGGAAAGGAAGAAAAAAGAAGCGCAAGATCGGAAGGAAAAAGAGGCTCAAGAGAAGCGACAACGGGAAGAGGAGAGAAGAAAGAGGAAGAATTCGAAGAAGGAGAAGGAGGAGGAGGAGGAGGAGGAAAGCTCAGAAGAAGAGAACGAGAGAGTGAAGAAGAAGACGAAGAAGAATAACAAGAACAAGAAAAACTATGATGATAATGATAACAACAACAACAACAGCAACAACAACAGCAACAACAACAACAACAACAACAACAAAAATAGTAAGAGCGAGAGAGAAAGCTTGCTGGAGGATCTCATCGCGCGGATGGCAGCTGGCGCTCTGTCTGCTGGTAACTCACCTTCCACCCCCCAACGCGGCACCGGTCTCACCGCTCCCAGCTCACCTAACGCATGGGAGTTTGTTTTAGCATCGCTTGCGCTGACTCGGCGCTAACTTCAAATGCACGCACCAGGTAGTTTGCATAGCTTTCACTTTTCTCCTTCATCTGAAAGATGTTTGAATTTGTTTTGTGTTTTTTTTCTTTGTAGTAGTGTAGTATTAATCGTAATTTTTTGCACTGGCAGGTTTGTTATGGTCGAAAGCGGGATTAAGAACGTTTGTCGCGTGCAAGAGTTAAACAAACTTCTAATTTAGTTAGTATGATATTACGGAGTTAGATTTATTATTTTCTTTAGTAATTAAAGAAATTTTGTTGTAGAATCTATGTATTTTGCGTGGCGACATCGCACTTCTCTTCCTCCCCCGTTCCCCCCTCCCCCCCCCCCCCCGGGGGGAATTTATTGTAGGTAAAAGCAATGTTTATTATCATAATAAAGTAAAATGCTTAATGTAAACAAGGATAAACAAAATTAAAAGCAAATTCTGCATGTTGGGCATTGTTATCATCATAGATTCATAGTAGCCGGGACTATGAAAAAGGAGAAAGATTACCGTGTCGGACCGGTTCCTGCCCACCTCTAAAGATGAAGTTAAAGTGTATTACAATTAATAAAAACATGTTTTAATATTATTTTTATATGTTCTGCAATCAGTGAATTGATTTCCTTTCATTTCCACACGTTTTCAAAAAAGTCCATATACTTCATGGAAAATTTCGGAAAAAGGGATACCCCCAAGATTGTCGAATATTTAGTTCTATGGTTTGGTCTCCTGTTAGTTTAATCAAGAACAGAAACATCAACACCATCAACCAAAATAACATTTGTTATGCTTTGCCCTCCCATATTTAATCCCGCATTTGCCGTTATTAATCCACTTGCAGTTATTGCTTTTGTTGTTAATAAACCTGCTGTGTCAATTTCCAGAGCGGTGTCCCATGGAACAACATCCCCGATGGTACTCCCAATACCATACAAAATTCTAAATTTATCATTAACTTTCGCGATCGCAAAACTTAAAGTCGCATAACTAGATTCCCATCCGTTAGAATGCATGTAAGCATCGAATGTCATACTTACACTACCATGTCCTAAATTGACTAACGAAAAGGTAGGGTAATTGTCTTCTGATGTAATTGCTTGCATATGCGCACCACCAGTAAAATCACCATAATTACCATACAATTCTAAACCACCAGTCGCACCTATTCCTTTTGTTGATCTACCTATGATTATTGGTTTCCCATACCATGTTGTTATTTTGTCAATAAACGCTTTAGCTCCTGCTATGGTTTGGTCTCCTGTTAGTTTAACCACCGAGCCATCAAGAACAGAAACATCTACACCATCAACCAAATTCACATTTGTTATGCTTTGCTCTCCCATATTTATTGATCCCGTCATGCTGAAAGCACCATCTAATCTAAGATAAGGTGATGTTGTATTTCTCCATTGCCCTGTGCTGTATATAAGTAATTGATTGCTGTTTGGCGTGCCTGTTATGACTTCATCAGTTAATTTATCAAGTTCAAAGTCGCTTATAAAACTTGAAGTTAATGTAGCAAATGAAGTATTGCCCAACCCATCCGTTTTTAATACGTGGTTCGCCTTGCCGTCCGCTAATGGTAAATCGTATTCGTTATTAATTGATACATAACCGCTGTCAGATATCAACAAAGAAGAATTGTTATTTCTTGAAGATATTGTTATATCATCCGTCCTTGCTTGTATTGAGTTTGCTTCAATACGATCGCCATATAACACTCCATCAATTTCTAAATCCTCGTCCACTATAACGGATCCGTAAAAATGATAAGACCACGGATTGCCTAAATGGTTCATATTTTAATTGTATTATTTTATACAAACAAATTTTCAATTTGTGTTATATAGCAAAATCGCGAGCGATTTTTTTATATATAGTGGAATATATAGTTTAAAAAATATGAATATATTCGGCCGATCACAAGAACAGCAGTCAATAGATACTAAAACTATTGCCGTTACTGCTACTCCAACATTGACGAGAAACATTCAAAATGCTTACGTTGGTCTTGACCTTAGGTCGTGGATGGAAAGTTCCACATTCACCACACTTTGCACGGGCGGATATGGTAGCAAAACAATATCTAATTTAGGATATGGTTATTTCATTAAAGTTACTTTTCGCGGGTCTTTGAATTTGCCTGCTCCAACCGGAATAGGAACTTTCCAGTTCTGGTTTCATAAAACGGACGGAACAAATGTTGATGACTTTTACAGCGAAGTGCTAAATTATACAACCGCCATTGAGTATAAGTCTTTTGATTGTGTGTGGCTAATTCAAAGATACGGAGTCCAAATGAAAATGATATGGTTAATGACTTGTCCAAATCCCGCGGTCACCACTAATAATACAACAATACGAATTGTAGGTAATACAGCCAATGAGGTTTTATTGACATATGCGACAGATGCTCCAATAACATTGGAAGTATATTATAAAACGGCATCCGCGGATTATGTATCCTTTAAACCATTATATTTTAATATTGATGTTATGAGAGACATAGCACTGACCGCAGATTACATATGAAACTGTCATACATATCTTTTAATGTTGTTAGTTTGCCCTCGTGTTGAGATAAGACATCGCGGAAAAATGTCTTATAATCTAATTTACCATATTTAAGAATAGGGCGTTGCTCTGGTGGTATGTGTGCGTATCTACTCTCGTGCCATTTCTTCATATCCTCCTGCATTATCGTGCGGTCTTCCACTTTCATATACAAGAAATTAAACGGGTCTTTTGATACTTTCAAATGTGCCGTTATTATTTCATAGCAAGTATATCCGTTCTCGGGCGGATTTTTCTTTGCTTTAATCGGTGTTTTCTTTTCCTTCGTTGGTGCGGTTTCCTCTTTTGCTTATAAAACAGGCAATTCTTTTTTTGCTAATTCTTCTCCTACATTAGCCTTGATTTTGGTAATACCAGTTTCCTGACAGAAGGTCGCATGCGGTCCGAAGGACGCATCTTCAACTACATTGGAGTCTTCAACTATGTTGGAATCCTTCAAATCACTTTCTTTAAAGGGTGTATGTTCTTCTGTTGTTGGTTCATTATCAAAGAATTTTTTCATCATATCGGAAGAAGGCAATAAAACTTCAACATTATCACCTTCTGGGGTTTGTTCGGTCGGTATTTTCATAAAATGCGACGATATCAGGTTTAAGCGATTTGCTTGTTGGCAGTTTTTATATTGCTACTTAAATGAGTCCCTTTTTCTATTTGGCTCAGATAATCTTTTTTAGTTGACATGTTATTTATAAGCATAACAAAAAAAATCCGTTTTATATTATTATTCATCATCATTGTCGTCGTCAAAAGTCCATTCGTTAT